>VDFB02146323.1:0-46590 GCA_007258455.2 Sequoia sempervirens | reverse complement strand
AAAAGTAGATTTTTGGTGAGTGAGTGAAGTGTGCATGCATTATTTTTAGATTCCACCACCTTTTTCATGACATTTCCATCACCTTTGCATGAAATAGCAGAGTTTTCATGTTGATAGGCATATAATATGAATTCATGTTTGAATTATAGTGATAACTGATATATAATTGAAGTTTGGAGGGGAACAAGCTTTTGAAAAAGTCAAACTTTTGAGGAGTTTGAGGAAAGAAGCAAAGGCTACATAATTGGGTAGAACTCCTCCATTTGAAACTTTGGTTTTTTAGGTATGTGAACTCTTCGTACATTTTCTTTCATTCTATTATGGCTTGCTTTCATTTTTGTTTTTTTTCTTATTCCATGTTGATCAAATTGTTTGTTTTTCATGTTACAACCTTAGGTTGTCAATGAAAATTTTAAATTACACAATTCTATAAATTTTCCTATTACATTTTTAAACCACATCTCTTTGAGGAATTTTCTTAAATTTAACAATTGATTTTCCAAAGGGAAAAATGGCTACAAACTTTAGCATGAGGTTACTCAGACACCGTGATGCTTAGAGAATTCTTGTTTGATCCTATACGATCAAGTTGTGCCCCTCTACAATAATATCTCTCATTTTTCATTATCTCGGAGTGGTTTTCCCATGGTGTCTAGTTTTTAGTTGATGGAAAAAGTGTCAAATGGAAGTAGTGGAAAGTTGCAAGGTGGTGCAAATTTTGTTCTACAACTCGTGTGACCAAACAAACTATTCCAACCCATCTGAATAGGAATTTTTATGCTAGGCATGGTCCTCTTTCACACCCAAACAAGCGGAATCACTCTAAGTTATGTTCAACCGCATCAATCCCTTAAGGGTCCAAAGGGAAAAATGGCTGCAAACTTCAGCATGAATTTACTCAGAAACTATGAAACTTAGAAACTTCTTGTATGATCCAATGGGATCATATTGGCCCCTCTACAATAACCTCTCTCAGTTTTCATTGTCTCAGAGTGGTTTTCACAGGGTGTCCAATTTTTAGTTGATGAAAAAAGTGTCAAATGGAAGCAGTGGAAAGTTGCAAAGTGGTGCAACTTTCATTCTATAACTCATGTGACCAAATGAACTATTACAACATGTCCAAATAGGAATTTTTACGCTAAGCATGGTCCTCTTTCACACCCAAACATGCGGAATCACTTCGAGCTATGTTCAACCGGATCGATCCCTTAAGGGTCCAAAGGGAAAAATGGATGCAAACTTCAGCATGAGGTTACTCAAAAACCATGATGCTTAGAAAATTCTCACCTAATCCTATGGGATTGCATTGGGCCCCTTTACAATAACCTCTCTTAGTTTTTGTTATCTTGGAATGGTTTTCCCATGGTGTCCAATTTTCAATTGATGGAAAAAGTGTCAAATGGAAGTAGTGGAAAGTTGTAAGGTGGTGCAACTTTTGTTCCGCAACTCTCGTGACCAAACAGACTATTCCAATGCGTTTGAATAGGTATGTTTGCACTGGGAATGGTCCTCTTTTGCACCCAAACATACATAATCGCTCTGATCTACGCTCAACCAGATCAATCCCTTAAGGGTCCAAAGGGAAAAATGGCTACAAACTTTAGCATGAGGTTACTTGGACACCGTGACACTTAGAAATTATCGTATGATCCTATGGGATCACCTTGGGCCCCTCTACAATAACCTCTCTCAGTTTTCGTTATCTCGGAGTGGTTTTCCCATGTTGTCTAGTTTTTAGTTGATGAAAAAAGTGTCAAATGGAAGCAGTGGAAAGATGCAAAGTGGTACAACTTTCATTCTGCAAATCGTGTGACCAAATGGGCTATTCCAACATGTTTGAATAAGATTTTTTATGCTAGGAATGGTCCTCTTTTTTACCCAAACATGTCGAATCACTCTGAGCTATGTTCAACTGGATCAATCCCTTAAGGGTCCAAAGGGAAAAATGGCTGCAAACTTTAGCATGAGGTTACTTGGACACCGTGATTCTTAGAAACTTCTCATCTAATCCCATGGTATTGAGTTGGGCTCCTCTATAATAACTTCTCTTAGTTTTCCTTATCTCAGAGTGGTTTTCCCGTGGTGTCTAGATCTCAATTGATGGAAAAGTGTCAAATGGAAGCAGTGGAAAGTTACAAAGTGGTGCAACTTTCATTCTGTAACTCGTGTGAGAAAATAGACTATTCCAACGCATCTGAATAGGCATGTTCATGCAAGGCATAGTCATCTTTCTCACCCAAACATGCAGAATCACTCTCAGCATTGATCCCTTAAGGGTTTGAGTGTAGTATGTTGAAATAGGCCATTCCACTTATTATTTAGGCTATCTCAGTGATATGGGCCTAATGTAAGTAGGATAGGGAGTAAGAATTAAAAAATAGCATTAGTAAGGGAATTGGAAGAGATTACTAATGCTACCCCTGTTGAAAATTCAAAATTGAGGCCCTTTAAAAGCAAGGCTAGAAGAGGTGAAAAGAAGAAATTGCTTGAAATAAGTTAGAATAGGTTGGAAATAGGGTGAGATTTTGGAGTTTGATGTGTTCAAAAGGTTTGCAAGGACATGGGAGGTCAAAAGTATGTTATGGCATGACATTCCCTAGTTGGGAAAACAAGGGGTTTTGAATGAAAAAGAGAGGTTTGAGGGAGTAAATGTGGGTAAAGTAAAGGGGCAACATATTTGGTGGTCAATTGAGTTTGTGCGGGAAAAATGAAGAGTGTTGGAATAGGTTTTGAGGTTCTGGTTCAGGGGTTTGGTTCGCCGGTTTGGCCAAAAAAATTTTGAGGGGGGTTCAGTTCATTTTGGGTTCATTGGTACAAAAAACATGTATATATATATATATCTATGCAACCTAGAAGCATGAATTAAGATTAAAATATCACATATCATTATATAAACAATAAAACCACCATAAACTTGAATGTCATTTAAAACAACAAAATTTCCAAAAAAAAAAAGTGTTTATAACCTGCAAAAAAATGTGAATAAAATCATGTTGATTTTTGCATGAAAAAAAAACCATGAGACCATAGCTTGTTGCTACTATTATGCTTTGATATATTTTCCAAGAATCCATGGCGACAGTACTTTTTAGGCTTTTAGCCATAGTAGCAAAGACAATGAATTGTTTGATAAAATGCTTTGGTAGACATGTATGAAAAATGTGGTAGCGCATAGACAAGGTAGTGGGTGTTTGAAAAAATGCTTCAAAAATGTGGTTTCATGGTGATGGAATGGCCTTGACAAATTCCATGACAAGCAAATTTATATGGATTGTCATGGAATTCCCACCACTCGATGAGACCATTTCTTTGAGGCTTTTTCAAAGCAGGTTCCATGCCTTGTCTATGCTATTGATTATTATTATGCTTTGATAGATTTTTTCCAAGCATCCATAACTTGTTTGGAAGCACCTATTTTAGGCTTTTAGCCATACCAACAAGGAGGTGAACTATTTGATAAAATTCTTTAGTAAACATGTATGAAAAATGTGGTAGCATAGACAAGGTAGTGAACTATTTGAAAAATGTCTCAAAGAAATGTGGTTTCATGGTGATGGAATGGCATGGCCGAATGCCATGAAAATTTCTATGGATTGTCATGGAATTCCACCACCATTGAGACCACATTTCTTTGAGGCTTTTATTAAAACAGTTTGTTGCCTTGTCTATGCTATTGCTTATTCTTATGCTTTGATAGATTTTTTCCAAGCATCCATAGCTTGTTTGGAAGAACCTATTTTAGGCTTTTAGCCTTAACAAGGAGGTGAAATGTTTGGGTAAAATTCTTTGGTAAACATGTATGAGAAAATGTGGTATTTAGCATAGAAAAATAGACTATATGAAAAGCCCTCAAAAGAGATGTGGTTTCATGGTGATGGAATGGCATGACGAATGCCATGAATAGAAAAATTTCTATGGATTGTCATGGCATTCCACCACCATTGAGGACCACATTTCTTTGAGGATTTTTTCAAATAGTTTGTTGCCTTGTCTATGCTATTGTTTATTATTATGCTTTGATAGATTTTTTTCAAGCATCCATAGCTTGTTTGGAAGCACCTATTTTAGGATTTTAGCCATAGCAGAAAGGAGGTGAATTATTTGATAAAATGCTTTGGTAAACATGTATGAAAATGTGGTAGCATAGACAAGGCAGTGAATTTTTTTGAAAAATGCTTCAAAGAAATGTGGTCTCATGGTGATGGAATGCAATGAAATCCATAGCAATTTCTTGTCATGGCATTCCATCACCATGAGACCACATTTCTTTGAGGCATTTTTTCCAAACAATTCATTTCCTTGTCTAATACTATTACTACCTATTATGCTATGATATATTTTTTTCAAGCATCCATAGCTTGTTTTTTGAAAAACACATTTTTAGGCTTTTAACCATACTTGACAAGGCAATGAAGCGTTTGATAAAATGGTAATGTATGAAAAATGTGTTAGCATAGATAAGGCAATGAACTGTTTGAAAAAATGCCTCAAAGAAATGAGGTCTTATGGTGATGGAATTCCATGACAATCAAATGCTTTTGATTGTCATGGAATTCCATCACCATAAGACCTCATTTCTTTGAGGGAATTTTTTCAAAGATTTCAACGCCTTATCTATGACATTACTTACTATTATGCTTTTGGTAGATTTTTCCAAGCATCCATAGCTTGTTCAGCTTACTTGTTTTAGGCTTTTAGCCATAGCAACAAAGGCGGTGAACTATTTGACAAAATGCTGGTAGACATGTATACAAAAATGTGGTAGGTATAGACAAGGTAGTGTAGATTGTTTGAAAAATGCCGAAAAGAAATGTGGTCTCATAGAATGCCATAACAAACAAATGCAATTGGGAGCTGCTCCCTAGTTGTTGGATTATGCAATGTGAGTAATTCGCGAGGCTGCTTAGGTTAATTGTAAAACTATATTGTAGTGAAAATTTTCATCCCTATTAGCATCTAGTTATTAGTTATGCATGTGAAACAATGCTTTGAGTTTGAAAGATGTGCAATGCAATGTAATCAATGATATGAATATAAACTACAAAAATCTATTTTTACAATTTATTAGTTAAATAACTTTATTTTATTTACTCTCTATATCTCTATGCTGTAAAATGACTTTAATTTTTTTGACAATTTTATCTCTTGTTCTAGATTTTTTTTTTACCTTTTTTTTAAATCTGATTTTTTTTCCCCATTTTTCAAGACTTTTCCAAGTTTTTCAAAAAATATTGTACTTTTGGTTTGTGATTTTTCCCCTAAGATTTTTTCTGCTATTGTAACTACCTTATCTTTTGTAATATCTAGGATAATTTTTGAAACTGCCATGCATTGCTAATCTAAAATGAAAAGTATTTTGCCTAATCTGTATGCAACCATGTTGTTGACATTGTCAAAAAGAGCAAATATGGACACCATCGATAAAAAAGATTTGTATTAACCAAATAGCCATGTATTCATACATCAATATATGCCGATATAAGTATAAAATATAGTTACAAAATAGCCATATAGGCTTACGAGAGTGCCATATAGGCATACAATGTCAAATATATCCAATACAAAATATGTACAAAATTGCCATGTCTAGGCATACAACAAAGGGCTCTGGGATCAAAATTAATTTCTCTCCATGCTTTGGAAATAAATTATTTCCCTTTGTTTGGTGATCTGATGGAAATAATTCTGTCACTCGTTTATGCTGTGCATGAGGAGTGCTCCTGCTGCTCCTCCTACAATTTAGCTCCTGGTGAAATTTTAATTGTTACAATAAGAAGTAAAGACATTAATATATAGAAATTACATTATAAAAAATGATATATTTAACAAAATAATCACTTACAACCATCTCATGATCACTCTCCATGATGGAAATATTTGCATGCTGATGCTCAAGCATGCTCAAGCCCTGTATAAACCATCCAAATAGGAATTAAACTACGAATCAATAATGGTTTGATTTTTCACTAGAACTAACATCTATAACAACAAATATAAATTGAAATTTAGTAATTTGTGTCATACCTCCCCTATCAAAGCCATCGAGGATTGTATAGCAGATGAAACACCGATATCCATTTCCCTTGTAACATTTGGAGGTGTTTCCACAACCAACATCTAAAAATAAAACAAAAAATTATTCAATCACAAAAAGTTACAATAGCAATCCACGTAATGACTTATATATGAGATCTAATGAACAAAATTTTGAGTACAAGTATTAAACTATATATTTCTAGTAGGCCTTGGAAATTTGATAGGAAGACCAAGCATGATGGGGAGAAGAACACATACTCCATTGTGAAGGATGGGAAGACTTAAAACCTTTCACCTCTCCTAGAAGATGACAAGGCAAAGCATGAAGGGCCTAGTGTTTTGATGGTGGGTGAGAAGGAGTTCATGAAGACCTTGAAGGAAGGAGGAGGAAGAGGATTCTTCTTGATTATGAAGCTAAAAAGTGAAGTAGATCTACCCACAAAGAAGAAGGAAGATGCACCAAATGAAGTCCAAGAGTTGTTGGAAAGGTAAAAGGACATAATGGTGAATGAATTACCTAGTTCCCTACCTCCCATTAGGGTATAAGCCACCATATTGATATTATTATAGGGGCTACATTGCCCAATAAGGCTGCATACAAGATGACACTTGCTCAAAATGAGGAGATTGCAAGACAAGTGCAAGATTTGATGGATAAAGGGCTAGTGAGGAAGAGTTTGATCCCATGCGTTGTTCCTACTATCCTAGCACCAAGGAAGGATGGGAATTGGAGGATTTTTAATGATTCAAGAGCCATTAATAGGATCACAATCAGATATAGGTTCCCAATGCCAAGAATGGAGGACCTCTTGGATTGTCTATCAAGAGCATCTTACTTTTCCAAGATTGATCTAAAGGCGGGTACCATCAGATAAGGATCATAAAGGGGGATGAATGGAAGATATATTTTAAGACTAATTAAGGGCTCTATGAGTGGTTGGTGATGCCCTTTGGGTTATCAAATTCCCCTAGTATATTTATGATCCTTATGAATGAGATATTGAGCCCTTTCATTGGAAAGTTTTTTGTAGTTTATTTAGATGACATACTTGTGTTTAGTAGGTCTAAATAAGAACATTCAAAGCACCTTGACATGGTACTAAGGAGGTTGCAAGAGAAGAAGTTGTTGATCAACATGGAAAAGTGTGAATTCATAAAGGAAGAACTAGTATACCTTGGTTTTTTCATCTAATAGGGAAGTTTGAAGATGGATCCTTCAAAGGTGGATGCTATTCTTACTTGGCCAACACCAAAATCCATGGGAGATGTGAGAAGCTTCCATGGAATTGCAAGCTTTTATAGAAATTTCATCAAGAACTTTAGCCAAATTTGTGCACCAATCTTGGACACCATCAAAGGAGATAAGAAAGGTAAGTTTTCTTGGACCAATGAGGCTGATAAAAGGTTTGAATATCTAAAAGTGAGAGTGCCACAATAGCCTATACTTGTGCTCCTTGATTTTGATAAAGTTTTTACCATTGAGTGTGATGCTAGCAATCAAGCAATAGGGGTTGTTTTGAGCCAAGAAGGTAGACCAGTTGCATTTTTTAGTGAGAGGCTGAATGAAGCAAAGAGGAAGTATTCTTCCTATGATTTGGAATTGTATGCTATGGTCTAAGCCCTTAAAAATTGGAGGCACTACTTGTTACCTAAAGAATTTGTTGTTTATACTGATAATCATGCCTTGAGTTTTTTGAATGCACAGAACAAACTCAGTCATAGGCACATGAAGTGGGTAGAGTCTTTGCAAGCCTATACTTTCACAATAAAACATAATAAAGGCCAATCAAATAAGGTGGAAGATGCTCTTAGTAGAAGGGAACTTTTAGTGCAAGAGATCCAACTCCAAAGCATGGGGGTTGAAGCATTGAAGGATATGTATCATGAAGATTCATATTTCAAGGAGGTATGCAGTGTTTGTGAGTAACATTTGAATTCTTTTCATGGTGAATTATCTGTCTTTTTATTGTAGAATAGTTTTCTCTTCAAAGGAAGCCAATTGTGTGTGCGTAAATTCTCAATGAGGGAGAATATCATAAAGGAGAAACACCATGGGAGTCTTGGAGGTCACTTTGGCTTTGACAAGACCGTGGAACAAGTTAGGAGATTTTACTATTGGCCAAAGTTGCAGGTGGATGTGAGAAGGTATGTGGAAGGTTGCACAATATGTCAAAGGGAAAAGGGAACTTCATCAAATGTAGGACTCTATCAACCACTGCCCATTCTCAATAGGCCTTGAGAGAGTGTAACTATGGACTTTGTCTTGGGGTTGCCTAGAACCCAAAGAGGTTTTCATAGTATCTTTGTGGTAGTTGATATATTTAGTAAGATGGCAGATTTTCTTCCTTGCAAATGCACCAATGATTCATCTCATATAGTAGTTCTCTTCTTTAAGGAGGTTGTTAGGATACATGGACTGCCTTTAAGCATTGTTTCTAACAGGGATTCTAAATTCATTGGTCACTTTTAGAGGACCTTGTGGAAGAAACTTGGAAAAAATGTGTCCTTTAGTTCAACATACCATCCACAAACGAATGGAAAAATTGAAGTGGTGAATAGATCATTGGGAAACCTCTTAAGATGCCTTACCAAGGAGCATGGACAAGCTTGGGATTTGATTTTACCTTAGGATGAATTTCCATATAATGACTCCATCAATAGGAGCAATGGTAGAAGCCCTTTTGAAGTAGTCTATGGCATGCACCCTAGAGGGGTATATGAACTAAGAGATCTACAAGGAGTTGCTAAGAGAAGTGCTCAAGGTGAGGAATTTGTTGTTAAAATGAGGGATATTCATCAACAAGTGAGGGAAACCCTTCAAAAAAATGTTGAGAAGTATAAGGAAAAGGAAGATTTATAGAAGAGGAATGTCCAAACACAGGGATGGAGGGATAGCCGGCTGGTTGGATGGAGGGAAGGGCGCCCCTTCCGCTCGGGCCCCTCTTGGGAGGGTCCCTCTCTCACGGGGCCAGCCAACCAAGGCAGGATGGTTGTTAAGGGAAGGCAGGATGGTTGGTTGTAAGGGGCCTTCGGGCGTGGGGGGCCCGTAGGCGTATTGGTCACTAGCCAAGACAGATTCTTCTTTGTCACTACCTTCCTTCCTTCTATCTTTGCTTTCAGTGGAAGGTAGAAGGTGGGAAGGGGAAAGGGGTGGGGGGGGAGGAGGAGACAGAATGACCTCGGCCTATTCAATACCCCCCTTCAGAAGGGGTGTATTGGGCCTCGGGAAACCCACGATCCTTCTAGATGGGCTGTTAGGGAAAGGTAGAAGGTGATTGGGAGAGGTGGTGGAAGGATCAACACCAAGATGAGATTAATACGTAACATGGCCCGAAGGACCTATTACGTAGAGTTGGAAATTATGTTTCCCCAAGATCAAGCAGCAGGTGTGCTCCCTTTGGGAGTGAAGGTTCGACTCCTTCATGATCTAAAGTAGCGATTGAGCGAACGCGACTCCCAAGAAAAGGAAACCCCCTACTTGGGATAGTTCAATCGCGACCTCCCCTACCGGCTATCGTTTGTCGATGGGGCCCAACTCCGAAAGACAACCTAAAGGTTATACGGACCCGATGCTTGGGATCGAGCTTCAAGGATAGAGCTTGATCCCAAGGGGAGGGGAAGCGGCAACCCGAAAGGAAGGTCAAGAAGGTGAGGGATGAGGTAAACCGGGTGGGGCCCCAGGGCTTTTTGGAGGGGTGGTACTCAGGCTTAGTCTAAACGGGTAGGTTCCCCGACCATAAATAGTCTAGTCAATAGAGTGAGCGAAGCTCGCTGAAGGTTAGTCGGTAGAGTTAATGGATGGAGTCAGTAGCAGTTAAGGCTGGTTGGATAGTGTAGTTGGTGTTGGGTGGGTGGATAGTTGAGTTGGATGGAAAGTCGGGAGACTCCATTGCTCAGAGTTCAGGATGGTCGGATGGATGGGTTGGCCTTAACTGCTTTGTAGTGGGAGGGTGATCTCGATGTCCAGTCAGTGGGATGGAGGAAAGAAGGAAGGAAGTTGTTAGGGCGCCGAGCCTAGTTAGGCAAGAGCGCCGAAAGGGGAAGTGGTGGGAAAGCGTAGGGAAAGATAATGTTGGACAGACTTCAAGTGGTAGGTCGGGGTGGAGGATCGATCGCCCTACTCCCACTAACTATAACTATCCGAACACACCTATCGGGCCACTCGGGTGAGTGGGGGCAAAGGAGTAGAGAGAATGACTCGGCCTATCCAATACCCCCGTCGGGGTGTATTGGGCCGAGGACCCTCTGACTAGTTCTAGTGCCCTGGCCGATCACGTACCCCTTCTTCCTTCTATCCTTGACTGGGATAACTCTATCTACTGTTCTTCAGAAGCAAAGCCCGACTGTACCTATTTTTCGAACAGTCTGCGATGCAGCGTAGTTTTATCTATCGTTTCCCGATCCCCGATAGATTGGGTGCCTTGCCCACCAGCTCTAACCCCCGCCAAGGGGAGAAACAAGATGGGCCCACCATTTTCGAAATGTATGTTTGGCAATCCCATGTACCCAAATATTCCTAGGAATAAGAGCCAACTATATTTGATTCTTATTCCTACGGTACTCTACGCTACCACATTGGGGGAAGAAGTCTTCTCTACATCAGTCTTACCAGCCACTCGGTTCTCCTCCCCGAGCACTATACGCCACCGGACGCCACCTCGCGTACGCCGCTCCTGTGGGTACTTCCTCAAGCATTGAATGAAATGACCTGGCGGGTGACCCCCCACCGCATGGAAATAAATAGAATTGGGGGGGGCATAACAGAGGCAGACCTCCCGCTCATCGGTATAAGGCCTGCGTAAGCCACCACAGGCCTGGAAGTTTTGAGTTACCACAGAGCGCTCTCGCATAGAGCAAATGGATGGGGCTGCTTGCAGACGCCTACCCACCTGAGGTGCAGGTGGAGTGGCTCTGCCCACTAGACGGGATAGCGGATTTTGCTGTAGACATGCTCCCCCTACTCCATCAATGGGGGAGCTGTGGATCTGACTATTCCTTTCGGATCCTACGGTCTCGACTTTCAGAGCGAGAAGGATCTAATGTGATTACTCGAGTAACAGACATCCCCTCCTATGGGAAAGACTTCTAATCACTGAAGATTGGCCTCTTGCGAGTTTTCCCTCCTCCTAATAGTGATACGACACCTCCTAGTGCCCCAATGCTTGCTATCAGACTGGATGTTAGAAAATGATATTAAACAACATGGAACTACTGTAGAAGACCTGATCTCAAAGAGGACTTGAGATCTTTTTCTTGCTTGGGAGTATGGTGCAGGAGCACCCAAGGGTCTAAGGGGCATAGAATGGTTTTTCATGTTTTGTTTCTTGGTTTATGGATGGAATAAGGTCTTATGGACCATTTCAATTATTTTTAGTAGGTCTTCTAAGTTTTTGGTTGAGTTTTTGGTCTTGGTGACCAACTTCTTTGTACAACAAGGTCTCCATCCTCCTTTATAAGTCTAGTGTATCTTGGAAAAATAAGGAAAAACGATGCCTTTCTGTATCTACACACCTAAGGGGAGTCACCTTACTTTTTGACAAGGTTTTAAATTCCTTTGAAACATTTTGGAAGGCTCTTTGTGGTCGAGTTGGTAGAAGTTGCTCACATTGCCTTAACTAGGAAATTAGAAGTCAAAGCATGAGATTAGTTGTTTTCCAACATCTCTCTTTTTAGAAGACAGTTGCAAGAATTTGGAGGGAGTTTTTAAGAATTAAAATATGCCTCTCTTGGTTGAGGAAAGGTTCATGTTGATGTTTCGAAGAAGTTTCAATAAAAAGTTTGTTGTTTTTCTTGTGTTTTTCTGAAGAATTTACTGATCCCGTACTTGGTACAGATTGTATGTTCACTTTCATGCTCCAAGCCCATAATGGTTGGATAGGTAATTGAATAATATTTCCTTTGGAATTGGAGTGGTGAGATTTCATTGACTATCAAAGGATATATTCCAATTTCTCTATCGGGTGGTCTGAAAACCCTTAAAATCAAGGTTTTGGGTGAAAAATGTATATTTCTTCCATTCCCATGTTGTAAAATTGCTAAATCTCCATGGGATGGAAGATATAAGGTTGTAATATCATGTCAATGTTTTGGAGAATGACAGGCTCATTGTTGGAAGTTGTAAATGAATTTTGGGTTGACATCTCTTTGTGGCAAGCATAATTAACAAGCAAAAAAAATGAGTTTTTGCTTGAGTTTGAATAAACTATTTAAGGGGAACTTAGGGTGGAAACAGGTGTGGAGAACCTGTAGGAGTCTGAATTTGGGCTTTGGAGTGAAGGGGAGAGCCTAGATAGTCAACACCTAGGTGTAGGTATGTGAATTAGGCCTTTTGGAGCAACAGTTGAAAGGGCCATTGTGAGTGATGTTTTGACAGTCAAGAGGAAAGGTTTTGGAACCTTGTAGGGGGGAATATTAGGGGTTTGAATCCATAGATTAGGTTCCTTAACAATCTTCCTTGTTTTTTTTATTCTGACTATCCTACTGGGCAAGGGCTACAAGCCTTAAGAGAGAATGAGGTCTAAGTCACCATAGTGATGGGTGTTTGTTGAAACCTAAGTGCTAGAGGGTTGTTAAACCATGTTTTGACTTAATGAGACATGATCCAAATGTTTTCAAGATTTGTGAGTGGTTTGAGTTGTGAACCCTAGGTGTGTGGGTTTGATCTCTTAAAGAATAGTGGAGTTTAGGACTCCTCATAAGAGTATTTGAGAGAAGCATTTAGTGGAGTGACTTTGCCATTTGTGATTGTGAGTTTTCCTTCCCTACCACTCTGCATCATTTCTAAATCTTATCCAAGCTATTTCCATGGTGTTTGTGGTGGTGGAAGGAGTATTTAAGGTTTGTAAGTACCTTATGCAATAAACCCTCCTTTGTAGGGCTTGATTTGTGCATAGAATAAACTTATTCAATAAACATGATTTGAGTAATGTCTTGGAAGTCAGATGAAATGATTAAGGTGTAAATGGTTGATTGTAGTATCTTGGTATTGAGGAAATAGTTGGTAAAAGTTAAAATTTGGTGAGTTGTTTAAGGAATTGAAAGATTTGGAGCTCTATCAAGTTTTTGCTTTGAAGTTAGATAAATTGATGATGACAAAGGTGTGTTAGGATCTGATGGATATAGGTTGTAACATGAAGGATTAGTTTTTGGTTATTTTTCCTAGGTAAATGAAATTGAGTTGAAGGTTTCTTTATTGAATGATGAAAGAGTGGATTGTTTAGTGACTCTAATTAGGTTTCTTGTGCACAAATCAATCACTTTTTCTAATAAATAAGTTGTTTGAAGCTCGAGGATGATAAGAAGAAGTATTGAAATGAGTTGGCTTGTTGTTGCCTTGTGGTTTGCAAATGAAACAATGTGATTTTTGATGAAAAGAGAGAAATTTTAGTTGCTTATTCAATTTGATCTTCTCCTAATTCAATTGGGTTAGATGGTGCAAGAGCACCTAGGTCATCAAATACTTTTCAATTTTTAAAAAGGGATGAGTGTTCAAATTTGTATTGAGTCAATCACAAAAGGTCATGGAAAAATGATGTAAAGAATGTTCAAGGTCATATGAGGTCTTATTTGAATTTATTTAAGGAACTTATGGGTAAGTTCTAGGTGGTCAAAGTAGGAAAATGCAAACAATGCAATAATGTAATATTGTTAAAAGTTGTTAAATTGACAAAAACAAGGAAATCAGACATATTAAGGGTTAAAAGGGGTAGTTTCAACCAATGGAAAGACAGTTATAGAAAAGGAAATATCTTTAAAAGGCATGTAAAGGTGAGAAAAAGAAGAAGTTTGTGTTCTTGTAATTAGATTTTGAAATAAAAATTCCCTATTTTTGAGTTTGCAACATTACTCCATTGTTTTGTTTTCTTGTGTTGGAAATTTAGGAACACCCAAAGTTAAATCATAGTGTGAATACATGCAAAGAGGAGTTAGTTTCCAATTTCAAGAGTTGGACTTGGTTAGTTTTAGGAAAAAAAAGAATAAGAGGCAGTTTTCAGTGCCCGACAGAGTCCTTTTAGAAGCAAGTTTTTGAGTCCAATAGGGTTTTTCTTCACTACTCCACCAATGTAGGTTAAGTAAATTGGTGGAGTAGGTTAATGTTAGGATGTTTTTCATGTTTTGATGATTTTAAGTTCAGGGAAAAGTAAGAATACCATGGTGGAGTTGCTGCTACACTGGGAAATAGAGGATTTCCCTACACAAAGTGATGTTACAGTCATCGGTCATGAATAAATAAAGCTTGTAGAGGCTTGGAAATTATGTAGAAGGTCTTGGAAGACATAAAAAATCATGTTCTAGGTTGTGGCTAGAGAAATAGAGGTTTGCAAGAGTATTTTTCACAAAACCCTCGACTTTATTTTTACCACTTTCGTCCTAGCATAATTATGAAATTTAATTATGTCTTTGGTCCATATTTGACTATTGATTAAATAATTCATAATTATTTAATTAATTCATGTCTCTTTTATTCTTCATGATTATTAAATAAATAAATTTTATTTATTTATTAAATACATCGTTAATTGTCTAAGTCTTCCCTTAATTAAATAATTTTTTTAATTTATTTAATTACCCTTCTCCATTTATTTCTTCCCGATTATTAAATAAATGAATTCTGTTTATTTATTTAATATGTCACTAATTGTCATAATTAAATGAATTGATTAATTTAATTTAATTATTAGTCTTATTTGCTAAATTAAATAATTATATTTAATTATTTAATTTTTAGAATTAGTATTCCTCTCATTTTAAGTAAATGAAATTATTTAAAATGTCATCGCATTCTTAACTAATAGTCCATTTTGGTAAATAATCTGAAAAAGATTATTTATTATCTCACAAAATCCATATTTTGAGTTGATTTAATTCAAATTGGTAGCTTTCTTCCAAAATCAAATAAAGCAAGCAGATCCTTGTTTTCAAAGCTGCTTTTCAGTCCACCTTTTATCTTTTTGATTTTTGGAATCTCCCAAAGCAGGCTATCTTTATCTTCTTAAATTTGAAAATCTTTATTTTTAAAATTAATTATCTCATCTTTTCTCCACAGCCGATCTGATTTTCTCAGATGACATCTTGATCACTCATTTAAGGATTTTTCTTTCACCCTAATTAGAGATGGTCAAATTTAATCTTGTCCTCTGATTTTAGGTTTATGTCATTAGTCAATCTCGTCTATCCACTCAAAATTACCTTTTCTATAAAATGACAATTTTGATCATAATTTAGGAACCACTTCATTATTATAGGAATTATAGTCATTTATCATTCATAGTCATTATTCTCCTTTATCATATTGTCATAGGCATAGGCATTTAAGATTCAAATCCTTCAAAGCTTGTTTAGGACATTGGCATAGTCAAAGATTTCTCACACACTCGATCTGAGGGCAACACAAATCAGCAAGTTAGAAGGTGTAATGGAGATTAGCCATGGAGATTCAAGACATTGGGTGAGATTGTTCTATTTTTTGTGTTTTTGTTTATTAATTTCCTTTGCACTTCATTATTTCTTTTGGTTTATGCTTTTAATTCAATTGATAATCTAATCCTGAAATTTACCCTCAGTTACATTGGTGAACCCGACTCTGCTCTTGTTATTTTTTTAATTTTTTGTTTGGTTTTTGTGTGTTTTCTATCATTTTTACAAGTACGGGTATGGAACTCCGCATATGATCTTTTCGAGCCACATACATTATGTCATGACACATTCAAATGATACAACAATGCAATCAATCTAATCAACTACATATGCTATCTAGAATGCCACATTTGACATATCGAGTCGCATATGATTATTGAAATGATGCATCTATATTACCGAACCACATTTTCCAGCCAAACTAGAACACATGACCGAGACGCATCTGCAACAAAAAGAGATGCATTCGCTCTATTGCGACACATTTTCCTGGTAAAATCTTTGTCAAATTTTGCATTCGAATTTCTATTTTTTGATTCTTTGGGTATGTGCAGGATCATGACGGGCCAAAAAGTGGCAATATGATGGGTATGTGGCTGATGAATTTTTCTTAACCCAAAATTGATGAAACGAAAAGGGTTTTTAAAAGAGATTCTCAACTTTCCACAATATAAATTATGCTTTAATTTGAATTTAATAAGTAATTATTATTCATTTTCTATTCAAATTATGACTAAAGTCCTAATTGATAGACTGATTGAAAAACATCTATAACTTTCAAATGGTATCACAATTTTTTAATCCAAAACATGCATCACATTCTATGCTTTGCATACTATAGGATTAAAAAAAGAAAAATTGAATTTCATGAAGTTTTAACTAAGTTAAGGTGGTCAGACATATGAGTTTTTTATATTTTTTAAAAGTTGTAATAAAAAATTCATAATTAATTATTTACTTGGAAACAAATTACAAAAAATATGCATCACATCGGGACATGAGTCCTCTACTTATATCTAAAATCTTATAAAAAAATATTATCATTTTATTATGGTTAGGTTGGTCAGACAGACACCTACTTCTTACTTTTTCCCTGAAATTTAAGTACTACTAGATTAAAATTTCAAATTTTCACCAAATAGGTTTCTTTTTTTTAAACAAACCTATTATTTTAGAAACTACATTTAGTTTGCTATAGATTCTATTTTTACATATTTTTGAAATAATATAGATAACTTATTCAAATTTTTACGTCAAGTTGCCTAACTCTGATTTTTCTAATTTATTTTCCACTTAAGGGCCTATTTTTTCCATGA
Source organism: Sequoia sempervirens (assembly GCA_007258455.2). Lineage (NCBI taxonomy): Eukaryota > Viridiplantae > Streptophyta > Pinopsida > Cupressales > Cupressaceae > Sequoia > Sequoia sempervirens. The sequence continues at coordinate 29,821 of VDFB02146323.1, read as the reverse complement.
TGATCCTGCACATACCCCTTTCTTAGTTTATAGTCTAATTTTTCTTCTGCATTCTTTTCTTTTCTAATTTTCTGCATTCTATCTAGAATAAGTTTTTGGTGCTACTAATCCTAGTTAGTAGCTTGTGGCGGTTACGTTTTGTGAGTCCAAGACAACTTGATAAAACTCTTAACTCATGGTTTGTAGGTTTGAATGTCAAAGAAGGAAAACTAAACATTGTGCTTGTCTTTTTTAGATTAGTACACACTTCCTTTGGTGAAATAAAATGAATAAGTGTTTGATTCTGTCTGACTATGCTTGAAGGTGGTATGTGATTATGCTCTCACCTTGTGAAAACTAGGTGATCAGAAAACTAGACCCATGTTATTTTTTATGTCACCCTTACAACTTAGTAATCGAAGTATCCTCTCCCCTTGCACTTTCGGGTGATCCTAGATGTAAGAGTAACGGTTACTAACTCTAGAACTTGGGCCTGTTCTGGTGGGAAAAATTACTCACCCCAGGACGACTCAGACTGGTAGCACCCTAAACCCAAGGGACTTCCAACTGGTATATAAAAGTGGATTCTTAGGGAAAGCCCAAGAATCACGCATGTGGTTCTGATGAGATGGATCTAAAAGGGGACTCTCGCTGCATGGATCATGCTCCATGAACAGAATGCCCGAATTAAACACCTCTTGTTTTAGAGTCCAACCATTCTTTGGCCATTGCTTGATATAGTGCAGGGTACAGTATCATGCCTGAAGATGCTCACTACTAATCCCATTGAGTAGAGATAGAAATTCTTGGGATGTCATTACCCAAAGAATCTGAATTTGGTGTGCTCAAATGACGTTAATGAGCTGTGGAGGGGAGCCAATGCCACCAAAATTCTAAGCTATCCACTCTCAAGAAGGAAAGGTGTTCATCACCAATCTGAGGTATATTAGTGGGATATATCAAGTAAAAAAGCCCTTGGCCTGTTGGCCTTTTAGGATTGTACTTGTCTTATGTGTGCTTGCTTACTTCTCAAAACATTGTGCTTGTCAAGTGCTTTCTGGATTTCTCAAACATTATTCACCAAAATTCGCGATTCTGGACAAAACATTCACCATTAGACTAATCAAAATTTCCCTCAATACATCGAGAAACCCAAACTGTGTCACATCTATAAAACCACATTCATTTTACTGAGACACAATTGCTCTGTCAAACCACATTTGAATTTTCAAACGCCGCATCTGTATGTGTCACGATGCATCTGAATTCCACAAAGCTGCATCTACAAAACTGAGTCACATTTGTTAGTCCTAGAACTGCATATGCTAAACCGAAATGCATTCGCAATTCTGTGACACATTCGAAGCCTCAAATGATGCATTTTCTTGACAAAAAAAATCTTCATACCAAGTCAAATCTGAGTCAAAACTCTGTCAATCACTTGTTAAACACTGTTTCCAAAGCAATTCTGTCAGAAACCAACTTTGAAATTGCTCAATATTTTTTACCATTAGTTTGCATTCTTTACCATAGGATTCATCTTTCAATTTTTTTTTTAGGTACATACATTCAGTATTAGTTTGAACCTAGGTTTTCATCCTTGTGTACTTTGGATTAGGCAAATCTCAGCACACTTTGCAACATCATTGCTTTTGAAACTAGGTTATTTTTTACTTGATCAACATTCCCTTTTTCAATCATTGTTCCTTTTGTGGAATTTTTCAACTCAACAGTCTAGTTAGGAAAACTCACTAGTCATTTTGACCTTATCATTTTGTCATTATCAACAAAGTCTTTTATTAACCAAACTCAAAAACAAAGATTGAGCTTAGAAGGGTCTATGTATCTTTTTGTCCAAATTGCATTCTAGGTTATACCTTGCATACTTTATTCCCAAAAATCCAAAAATATTACTTATCATAGCTGTCATTTTGAACCTAGACCTCACATTTATCACTTTAAATTATTAGACAACATAGTCTTGCATTGACATCCTTTACTCGAAAATCTAAAAAAAAAAAACATAGGCTAGCATCATCCTCGCATCTAGTTGTCATTCTCATCATTTTTGTTTGAGAAATCTTATTTTATGGTTGAAACTAGACTCCAAAAATAGAAACGACAAATGGAAAATTTTGGACAAGACCCACTTCCAATGTTAACAATCCCATGTATGACCCAAATTGGACATTTGAGGACCCATTTTCCAACACAAATAATCAACATCTCACGACCATACCATCCTTGTCAAACAATCCCTTTGAACCATTCTTACGTGAGGATGAATACAGACAAATACTTGAGGAAAACTTAGATCTAGCAGCACAAGATCTAGAAGCCTCTCAATTTGTGGAACAAATGGTCCTATATGATAGAGACAGATATTTGGCCATGTACTTTTAAGTCAAGGAGCCAAATTACCTCAAGGTTTTGGCATCAACACTTTGAAATTGACATCTTCTTCCAATGATGCCAATAGTGGTCAACCACGAAACTCCACAAGCAATACCTTTTTTGACACTACATTGACTGTGGCTGCCATCCCCAACATTCCTAATAACTCCAATTCAATAAACGCTACATCCATTGGAGGATCACAATCTATCACAGTGCCCACAATACCCACAACAACATCACAATCAACTAGAACCACTTTTGGCTCCTCAACAATGTGGCAAGCTACTCCAATCCTCTCTATACCAGTACGGTAAATGCCACGGTGACATCATCAAGTCATACTAATTCCCCCTTGACAACTACATCTACTACCATAAGTACACCTTCGTCACATCCTCTCGTTGGTATCTCACAAAATCCTTTGGGAGGAGGCAAACGCCCTATCTTTATTCAAGGATAACAACAAAATGTTAACACGAAAACACAGTCAAACATCATCGCCTCTCAAGTGCAAAATAAAAACATTCCCCTTGTACCAACCCAACAATTGGGACAAGGTGGTCAAAACACACAACCCATGGCATCATTTGCGCATCAAAACTTTTGTGGTCACCACATTCCCCAGATATCAACCCAAATGGCTAGGGGAAACATCCCAACATACTCATCTCATATTCATACTCAGCAACATACCCCCAATCCAAGCTTTCAACACCAACAACACTCAAATATGAACACATCATACATATCACAACAACCCATACCTCAACAGCATGCTAGCATTCACTCACAACAAATGGGGACCTACGGCATACCAATCAATCTTATGCATGGAACCACCAATGACCCTATCATGGATGCCTTACAAGCAAGAATAATGGGTCTCGAGAAGACAATAGAGAACATACATATATCTGGCAAAAAATTAGAAGTGTCATATGATCTAAACATATACCCCTTTGACATGAACTTATACATACCACCATTTCCTCCAGGATTTATGTCACCGAATTTTACAAAATATAGAGGAAAGAAAAACCCAATCAAACATGTTCATGAATTTTGCAACCAATTGTATGGACATCGCTTATGAGAAAATGTACTTGATGAGACTCTTTTCTAAAAGTCTCATAGGTCCTACCCTTGAATGGTTCTCCACTCAAAATGACATCAAAACATGGGATGAGCTTAAACAAAAATTCATAAAAAATTATGCATACAACATTGACATGGATACCTCTATTACTGGCTTGTGCAATCTCATGCAGTAAAATGTAGGTGAGACATTCATCCCATTCTTCCAGAGATGGAGGATTTTAGCTAGTCAGTGTCACATTGACATACCTGAACAAGAACAAGTGGGCATGTTCGTTCAAACACTTTTGGCCCCCCTAAAATATGCAGTGCAAGTGCATTAATGCACAACTTTTACGGACCTAGTCGAAAAAGGTGTCCAGATTGAGAAAGCCCTTATCACAAAGGGAGAGCTAAGATACGGTCCCAAAAACACAAACACAGATCCTCCCACCGACAAAAATAAACACTGGGTCAAAAATAAACATGTTACAAATGACAGTGTTGTTGATGCCAAGGCTGCAAACACTATGGATCTAGTATTGGCCCTAAAATGGGTTCAACCACCAAACAAGCCAACAACGATGTCAACACCCCCTACCAATGTTCCTTTAAACAACCAAAGTGGCCAAAATTATCAAGAACAATATCGCCAGATGAGACAATTCCCTAGGGGTATCATATACACTCCTTTGGGTGAACCCATTGAAGAAGTACTCAAGAAATGCCTTCAGAGTGGTGTCATTATACTGTTAGAACCAAAACCATACGACCTAAGACAATTCAAACCAACATGGTGGGATGATAATGTAATATGTGATTATCGTCGTGCAAAAGGACATAAAACTTCTTCCTGTTGACAACTAAAAAACCTGATACAAGACCTTATCGAGAATCATATCATTGAGGTAGGTGGATCACAATTTTCCTCCAATTTAGATCCTACTATTCATAAAAACCCACTGCAAGACCATGGTTCTAATAATCCTTCCACGTTAGGTCCATAGACAAACAATAATCAAGATACCTTTGCCCACACCAAGTATGACTATTATGGGGGACCTATTATACATAATGTTTGAACTAATGACAAATACGTCAATACAATTACGATCAAGAGAGCACCCAAATGCAATGCTACTACTTCAAGTGGAAAGGTCACCATAGCTAGCCCACCTGCTAGGAGGCAACCTAAAATCATTATACCTGGCCCAATTCCTAAATAGTCACAACCTGCCTTGACCGCAAAGCAAGGGCAACCCAAGAGTTAGTTCAACCTTATCGACCAGCTTGGCAAAACTCCCACGCAAATTTCTATACTTGAGTTGCTTCGCATATCTCCCATGCACAAGGAAATACTAGATAAAACACTGCAAGAGTCATCAGTCCCTAAGGATATTGATGTCAATCAATTTGAGACCATGGTGGGATACCTCACTACGCCTCACCACGTCACCTTTTCTAATCAAGAATACTCGTCACCTAAAACTAACCATAACGATGCATTACATATTGAAACTTTTGTCGATAAGCACAAGATTAGAATAGTTTTAGTAGATGGTGGAGTAGGATTGAACATATGCTCCCTAAAACTGGTTAAGGCTCTAGGATTTTCTAATGCATGCATAGATTCCACAAAGACTATAGTGATCAAAGCATATGATGATGAAAAATTCTCTTCACGAGGTGTTATTTCTCTTCCCATAAGAGTGGGACCGGTCATTGTGGATAGAACTTTCCAGGTCCTAGATCTGGAATTACCATACGACATCTTGCTTGGCTGCCCATGGATTCATGCTCTAAAAGCCGTTCCATCCACATATCACCAATGCCTAAAGTTTCCATTTGATGGCACAAAAATAACCATATATGGAGACCCCGACCCTTTCCAATATTGTACCAATCTAAGGGGTATTTCTAAAAATCTAGTTCCCATCATTCGAGAAGCTCCTAGCTCCTCTTCTTCTAAGTACATTGACCCATCCACACTTGCACCATCTTCCATGTCCACTCCATCCATGTCTTCCACCATGCCACCATCTTCCACACCTCCCAAAGATGAATCCAATATCAAGATCTAGGACCTAGGCTGTGGAGAATTTAAACTGCACACAACATATAGCATCACAACGATACCCAAGTCTCTGAAGGTCTATGGCCGACCATGTTTTAGAATGGAAACCCAAGAAATTTTCAAAGTTCCACCATAAACAGTCTTCATCAAATGGGGAGACATGAGTAATGAGGATCTTGTTGATATCACAGGATGGATCTATAAGGATACTGTCACACTACCCCCATTACTAGTTCAAAAATATGGCAAAGGATATGACATAATGAAGGCTAAGGGCTATGATGGAACAAGTGGCCTAGGAAAAAATAAAACTAGACAAAGGAAACCCATAGAATCTTTTAAATTACCAAAGTATCTTGGACTAGGGTATGGATTACCCGACAATGACGACTGGCATACTAGTGGACTTTCGAGTGAGTGAGTGCATGCTTCGAAAAGTGTCGAGACCACTAATGAAACCTTAACTAAAACTGACTTCCAAGAGTGGGAATTTGGCTCTGAATGATCCTTAAGTGACAGTTGCCTTGATGATTTGTTTGTAGAACCAGGGGAGCTCACCTCTGAACAAATTTTTTGGAAAATTGTTAAAATTGATCAGGAACCCAATATTCAAAGTCCCATTACCATTCCCCATAACATACAAGACCCACCATATAAATCCCATCAGTCCGTTCTATCTGAAGTACCAAATGAAACTGACAACCATGACTCTAAGTCCTTCACCCCTTATTTTGACAATGAATATGAGACTAGTGAAGGAGAATATTGGATAGAGTTTGATGTCAAATTGGATGATGATGATTTCATCTACAATATCTATGAATCCATCTACATGCTTTCTGCATCTTCCCCTCAATTCACCAACACTGACAATGGCATTTCCCTAGTTTATCCTCAATTAATTGATTGAGACCAACAAGGTCCGCCAGTCCTGGACACCTTTCAAAATGATGAGGCTATTGCAAAATTTATGGGATTACATGAGGGCATACCTAGCGGTGATCACAAGGAAGGATTCTCTATTGACTTAGATTGTGTGGCCTACTTCGGTGAGACTGTTTTGTCCTCCAGTCGCAAAAGTAAAAATAAAAATAAAATAAAAAATGAAATTTCTTTAGGTGAAAACTGAAAAGCACCTTCTAACGACAAAACAATTAAAATAAAGGACGTATATGTAGGTGAAAACCTCTTTGAGGCACCAAAAGATGGAGGACTGGACTTTCTTCCTATACACAAGAGAAATCGGCTATGATTATAGAGGAAATGATTGAAGACAACATATCAATGGTAGAGGATCCCAAAATGGTCCTTTTCACTGCATCACTGACTGAAGAAGAGAGACCAGAATTTCACAAATTATTTTGAGAATGTAAAATCAACTTCATGTGGTCCTATGCTAACATGCCAAGACTAGATATAGAACTGGTTCTACATCATTTTCTGCTATTTCCCAATGTCAAACCAGTAAAGCAAAAGTTACGTAAAATGCATCCACAAGTCACTCTATTGGTCAAAGCCAAATTGAAGAGACTTCTAGATGCTGGATTCATAAGATCTATTGATTATGCTAAATGAATTTCTAACCTGGTGCCAGTAACAAAACCAAACAGGCTGATCCACGTCTATATAAATTTTAGAGACCTAAATAAGGCATGCCCAAAAGATGACTTTCCTTTGCCAAATATTGATATCATAGTTGACCTAATAGCATGATACGAGATGCTATCCCTCATGGATGGTTTCTCTGGCTATAATCATATTTGCATTGCCCATGAAGACCAACAAAAAATGGCATTTACTTGCCCATGGGGTACATACTACTGGAATGTCATGCCAGTTGGGCTCAAAAATGCAGGCGCCACATATCAAAGGGCTATGACCACAATCTTCCATAACATGATGCATAAAATAATGGAAGATTATGTAGATGAACTGTTGGCTAAATCATGTATAAGAAAGGATCATCTAAAAGTACTAGACAAAATTTTCAAGAGACTGGAAGAATACAAAGTCTAGTTGAACCCTAAGAAATGTGTCTTCGGTGTCACATCAGGTAAACTCTTGGGATACATAGTTTCTTGAAAAGGCATTGAGGTTGATCCAGCAAAAGTCAAAGCCATCATAGACAATTGGCTGACAAGTGTCACTTGTTCCAATATATTTTGTGCAAAGGTATCCCCTTTGTGTGGACAGATAAATGCCAAGGTGCCTGCCAACAAATAAAAGACTATTTACTAACACCACTAGTCCTCATGCCACCCATTCATGGAAAACCATTGATATTATACATTTATGCCACCACTTCAGTATTGGGGGCATTATTAGCACAAAACGACCATGAAGAAAAAGAAAGAGCCATATATTACATTAGTTAGACACTGGTCGGGTATGAACTAAACTACACATCAATTGAATAGGCTTGTCTAGCAGTTGACTTTGCAGCACAAAACTGAGACATTATATGTTAAGTCATCAGACACAACTAGTAGCAAAGATCAAATCCCTCAAATATTTGTTAAGTCGGGCAGCATTAACAGGACGTTTGAAAAAATGGGTCATGATTTTGAGTGAATATGATATTCAGTATGTGGAAAGAAAGGAAGTAAAAGGGAAAGTCATCGAAGATCAGCTGGCAGACACACCTTTACAAAGTGATCACCCATTAGTGGTAGATTTTCCAGATGAGTCAATATTCAATACAGAACAAAAGTCACCTCGGTGACTTTACTTTGATGGATCACACACAAATCATGGCTCGGGGGTAGGAATACTATTCATCACCCCTCAAGGAGATTCCATTCCTAAGTCTTTCCACATTGCTTTCCCATGCACAAACAATGTGGCAGAATACGAGGAATTAGTTATAGGACTTAGAATGGCAATAAAATGGAAAATCAGAAGGTTGCATGTCTATGGGGATTCTCAACTCATCATTAACTAGGTTAATGATGAATATGACACAAAAGATGAGAAGCTGATGCCCTACAAATGAATGGTTGACAATTTCCAAACATACTTTCATATGGTAACTTTTGAACAAGTGTCCAAAACACAGAACAAAGCAACAGATGGAATGGCTACAATAGGCTCCCTCCTTGACATTCCAAGCAATATGCCTCAACTGGAATTCCTAATTGAACAATTGTTGGTCCTTGCCTATGACATTCTGGAGTCAGAGATGGTTTGTGAACTTGTTGGTCCTGACTCTCCCTGGTACCAAGACATTTATGATTACCTTAAGTCTCAAACCCTTCCACCTAACCTATCCAATAACCAAAGGAAATCCTTTACTCGAAAAGCTGCAAGGTATGCCATTGTCAGTGACACCCTTTACCGTCGTAGCTTTGACGACACCCTCCTTAGATGTCTCGATGCCAACGAAGCATGTACAACCTTACACAAAGGACATGATGGTATATGTGGATCTCATTCGAGTGGTCCTACTCTAGCCAATAAAGTAACAAGACTTGGATACTTTTGGCCGACCATTGAAAAGGATGCAATAGAATATGTTAGGACTTGTCACAAATTCCAGATTCATAGTGATTTGATCCATGCTCTAGCATAGGAACTTCGTTCGATCACCTCTCCTTGGCCCTTTGCTCAATGGGGACTTGACCTTGTGGGAAAGATTCATCCTACCTCATCCAATGGCCATAAATTCATTATCACTTCCACTGAGTATTTTACAAAGTGGATCAAAGCCATCCCGCTAACATACATAACCGACAAACAAATATCCAAATTCATTCTTAACTACATCATTTGTCAGTATGGCCTTCCACAATCCATTATCACTGACAACAGATGTCTGTTTAAAAACCAGGATGTTCGTGAGTTATGTGAGCGATTCCATATCCAACCTCATTTTTCATCTCCATATTACTCGCAATGAAATGGTCAAGCTAAGGCATCAAATAAAACCATTGTTAAAATCCTCAAAAAGACTGTCAATGACATTGGTCGTGACTGGCATATCCAACTCAACCCTGCTTTGTGGGCTTACCGCACTAGCATTTGTATGCCTACAGGAGCCACCCCTTTTTCCTTGGTCTTTGGAGTTGAGGTCTTCTTTATGAGTCTCCCTGAAGGGTCTAACTGATGATGAAGAGTATAGACAGTCACGCCTGCACGAATTGGAAATGTTAGAGGAAAGAAGGAAAATTTCCCTAAACCATCTGCAAGCATATTAGAACCATCTTTGTCGTAGTTACAATAAGAAAGTCATGGTCAGGAAGTTTAATATTGGCGACTTAGTCCTCATGCAGAACCCTAAGAACTAGGCTGACAGAGAAAAACTAGGAAAGTTTTAACCAAACTAGTTGGGTCCTTATGTCATCATATCTTCTTTTGGTTCTGGAGCATATCAACTAGCTACTCCAAATGGTGAACAACTGACAGAGCCTATCAATAGTCTACATATCTAAAATTTTTAGGCATAGCATCAAAAGATCAAGCTAAAATCCTTAAAATACACAAAAAATTAAAAAATACAAAAAACCAAATTGTTGCCTTGATGAAAACCTAGCAAATAGGCATCTTGGTGACACCCAAAAAATGAAAAAATGACAAAAATAGTAAAGAGAAAAATGATTCGTCCAATAGTGAAAACCTAGAAAACAGACACTTTGGATAGGTACCATGGTGAAAACCTGGCAAATAGGCACCACACGTAGTCAATCGTTGCTCGGCCATCTACTGTTACTTCTGTGCGGACCCTTTTCCTAGTACCTACAAAACAACATGAATAAACGAGTTAGACAAGGAATTACAAGCTAAATGAAGGATTCCCCATGAAATCCCTTTACAAATCAAACTAGGAATGCAAATAATGAAGAAACACAAAGAAAATGATAAAAACTAGATTCAATCCTAATTTAAATAGAAAACACTTGATCCCATGGGGGAATTGGTGCCAATTTGATGTGAAAATTGGCCCTTTCCCAATTCTTATGATGCAAGATTCGAATGGTGAAGAGATTGTTGATCCACTTTGATGATGAATGTGAGAAATCCAAGCCTAAAATCTGCAATAACCTAGCTAAGAACTCAAATGATGGATGAAATGGCTAAGTATTTTAGCATGGTAACTTTGCTTGGATTGTGGATGATAAAATGAGGAGAGGAGCTCTTCATTCATAGGATTTCAAGATGGATGAAAGTCCAAATTTGAGCAATGCGGGACTAACTTTCATCCAATGATATGGTGCCACTTGTCAAGCTATGAATGGATGATGGTTGTGCAATATTTGGAGTTTGTGCCAATAAATGCCAATATTTAAAATTCAAATTTGTTGAAATGACTTGTAAGAGGGAAGAGGAAATGCAATAAATGCCACTTGGCTCAAGGCAAAGGACATGTAAGAGGTTTTAAATGCCTTGTTGGATGTACATATTGACTTGGAATTTTTGAATTCAAATTGAAGGAATATTCCAAAAAGATTCCATGTGAGGGAAAATAGAGATTTAATAAATGAATTAAATCTATTTTCATGTGTAGCTTGCATTATCTAGAAGATGTGACATGAGATGAGGTTAAATTAATCAAGGATTTAATTAATTTAATAGGAGATTAGATGATGTGACTTATTTGACTTAGATTTATGGATTTATTTAAATCAAATAATGAGAAGAATGTGATAAGAGATTAATTAAATAAGGATTTGATTTATTTAATTAAAGGAGATGGTGTTAAATTAAATCAAATAAGGTTTTAATTTATTTAATTTAATGGATGAACTTTAGAGATTTAACCAAATAAATTGATTATTTAATTAAATAGGGATAATTAGATCAAATGGGTTGATTAATTAACAAAAGAAAGTGACTTAATTAGATAAAGTGATTTATTTAATTAAGAGATGAATATTGATGAATTTAATCAGATAGGGGAATTTGATTAAATGGTTAGATCGAAGGATGATTCAGGAAGAAACAATTTTAGTAAATCAAGATCAGATGCACGATGTCAATCAGTATATTTTTTATGTCTACATTTTTCCCCTCTTTGAAGCAATGCACTCGTTGTGTTGGTTCAAAGAATAAACGATCTCGATCAAAGCCAAATTTTTTTGATATATTAAAAACTTGTCTCACTATTGCATGGGGAGAGAAAACATGCCATTATAATGCCCCTTTGAGAGATCAGACGAAAATTTCTTTTTTTCTTAGATGATCTCACAAAAAAGGTGACAAAGTACCCGACCAGTCCAAAAGGGGTCTGGGAGGCAAAAAAATTGTCTAAACGCAATGAAATGATGAAAAACAAGCCTCAAACAAACAGAAATAGGTTCGGGGGACCAAAATCTTATTAGGACAACCCCAGAGAGTCAAGAATCCCTAATTTTTAGGTTTAAAAGGGGCCCAAGGGGTCACTTTCAAGTTATTTTCACACACCTCCACTAGTAAACCTCAAGATTTGAGCTCTGACCTCTTGACGATATGGTGCAACGACAGCTTCCCCTACACATTTCTGACCAAGTTCGGACCTACCAGTGGCCACCTGGCATCAGTGCCTCGGTATGTGATCCTTACCTTAGCTTAATTTTTTTATTTTAATGCATTTATGAAATATTTTAAGGAGAGCTCACCTCCAGCGGCGCTATTATAACGTTGCTCAATGTTTAAAGTGCACCGCTCTTTGTCATTTTGTGCCGCAGCGGTGCTGTTTAGCGCCACAACAGTGTTGTTTAGCACCGCAACAATGCAATTTGGATTTTAAAAACTCCACCGCTCGGCTCAGGCTCGGCTCAAACTTAGTGGGCTAGTTTTGGAAAAGTGCACTGTGGCGGCACCCTTTTCACGAAAACTGTGATGCTATGGGTCGAGTGTGTAGTGGTGGCATTAATTAGCCAAATTTTGGGTCCAGCGTCAGAGTTTGAGAGAATTCAAACTACGACGCTTTCACAAACTACGCTGCTGGGAATGAATTTGAAGCGTTAAGTCAAGAATTTTCCAAAAAAATTAACGTGTTGACTTTCCTTGATGCAAGACGGGCCTAAGGAGCTCTATTCTCAGTAGCACCAGTCACGAGACTTGGTGAGCATTTTATGAGATCTGAGCAACAGATACTAGGGCCGACTGAGGACCGCAAGATTATGGCACATTGCGTACATGGCACCCGTGCGCACACACCTTGGGATGTTGTCAGTGCTAGCTAAGAGATGGCATAGCGAGACATTGTTGTTTCATCTTCCCATTGGTGAGGTGACCATCACACTCGAGGACATTTGGTGCATATTATGATTGCCCATTCATGGCTGCTGAGTGATCCATGACATGGAGGAGGGTCGCAAATTCTGCACCTGAGTCCTCTCCATTCGAGATATTATTTACTGCGAGGGACAGATTGAGCTGGAGAGGTATAGAGCTATAACACCTCCCTTCCACTAGATGATTGCGACTATTATTTTAGGTTTGGTTGCCCTAGATAGATGAGGGCGGTATTTTAGTCTATGTTGGGAATACTATTGGGAGAGGATGGTTCGGGACAGGCTAGTTCGGTTTGCGTGGGGACCCATCCTTCTGGCCTCACTCTACAAGGATTTGCATGAGTACGCATACGCAGATGGTAGAGCGTTGGGGGCCGACATGACACTCTTGCATGTCTAGGCATGGGAGCACATTTTTGTGCTACGTCCATGAGTTGTTCCAGTTTTGATGGGGGCAGAGGATGCCCTGGTGGCATGATACAGAGGGGTTGTGTCCTTAACACACACCGGTGAGCATGGGATCCCCTACTAGAGGCGGGTCATAGATGAGATGCTTGTGTTTACTTGGAGACCATACCTCAGTCAGCCTGAATGGGCTGATGATGTAGACCAGCTCTTCTACTACCACATGGACCACCACATGTAGGGCCGAGAGCACACTATGATAGAGAGATACTTGCCTGGGTGCATGCAACGTCAGTTTGGAGAGCTGCAGGATCAACCAAATGACGATTATGTGGCTATCTTTGCACACAGTATGACACAGGTGTCATGGGGCCCTGGTATTCCTACCGCAGAGGCGGTTGATAGTTTCAGGCAGCTGATGCCCCAACCTTGGGTTTATGATCAGGGCTTGGCAGATTCAGGCACTACATAGGCCTATAGAGATTGGTTTAGGCCTTCTCTTCAATTGACTATTCCAGGTGAGGATCCAGAGGCACACAGGGTCAGAGGCAGGGGGAGAGGGTGAGGAGGAGGACCTAGGGTCGAGATTCGACAGGACCCACCATTGGTGCCCCCAGTCCCACTAGGTCAGGGAGATGTCCATATGCAGGGCCAGTAGTAGGATCTGTCAGTCTGACCCCCACGAGCCGAGGGTGAGGATCAGGTTTACGTGCAACCATGGGTACAGCCAGTAGTGTAGGCAGATGCACGGGATGCCCTAATTTTGTAGTTATAGGAATAGGTATAGGCAGTGATTCTCGAGAGAGACCAGGTCTGGGCTGAGAAAGAGCAGTTGAGAGTAGAGAGGGATCAGGCTGTACAGTAGTGATAGGCCACAAAGCTATAGGCAGCGACAGAGCTAGGTTATAGGCAACAGATTGAGAGTATGATAGCCTCTGCCTCCTCCCAAGGTATAGTGCCAGTGCTATCTTATAGGGAGGTCGTCCAAGAGGTAGAGTACTACTGCTGGGCCTACCACAACACTGTACCTAGAGAAGATTGGGTACTTGAGTACTCAGAGCGAGCTAGCCAGAGACCACCAGAGGGTCACGATGATAAGGGGAGGGCAGCATTCACAGAGATTGGGTTTGATCGAGATATTATGATGTACCTTTTTGTGCCTTATGAGCTCATTTTTGATAGCCCAATGGGAATTTTGTACCGATTGACATATATGTACAGTGATCCGATTTGCTATCATTTTATACTATGATAGTGATATGATATATATATGAGCCGATTTTTGATGAGATGCAATGTGTCCCTATATGGTTTATTTCTATATGCTTTTGCAATGATGTTTATGCAATGATTATGACCTATGATATGAGGTGCAATAATGTGTGTAATAATGAGATGATTTATGAATGAATGTAACATGATGTGATGGTCATGATATGATGCAAATGGTTTTTTGAGATGTTTTTAGAATAACAAATATTATTATCCTAAATGATGTATGTGATGTAGTGATATGTTTATGCAAAGTGATATGTTGATGTGTAATGAATTAAATGCTTATATGCCTATTTGCTTATGGTTAGAAAATGTTTATGGGATGATTCTAAAAGATGATTATGTGATGATTTAAATGGTAATGTGAAATGGTTATGTAAATGAAAAATGAATGCTAAGCGATGTAATGTAATGGGTGAAATGCAATGATATGTATGCACCTCTCTATGAAAAATGTTTATGATAAGCTATTTATGATGATTTAAATGTAGTGCGTATGTTCGCTATATGATATGCTTATGTGATGTGCTAATGATGTCTATATGATGCACTTATGTACTATGCTAATGGTTTGTGAATGCAGGATCGATGGTGATGATGGTGATGGTAATCAACTGTCATAGTACCTTGTTAGTGATTAGTAAGAAAAGAAGAAGTCATTTCAACAAGACAAAAGATGACACAAATGCAGATGATGATGATGATGATGATTACCTGGCGAGGAATTGGGATTTTAAAAGGGCTATATTTTCTTATGTTTGATAACACATGTGGTATGAGGCATCAAGGTATAGACAACCAGGATGGCGTGGTACTTAGTGTGATGGACTTTGACTCAACAATCAGATAGGAGTATTCTTGTTCACACCTGACATACGAAAACCTTGCTAGGATGTACTTAAAAAGTTTCAGACACATCAGACCAAAACACGAAAAGGTAAACCTATCCCTATAATAGTCAACAAGTTTCCCTAGACCTCTTCCATGCATACCTAACAAAGCAAGTATTCACCGAGGTTATATTACAAGAACGTCCAACAAGCACAACAGACAAAAGTTAACGGTCATTTCCCCATTCCTTTTTCTCTAAATCCTCTGTTTTGGGATATCATTGAGATGTCCTTGGAATGAGCGCAAAATAAGATAAGTCAAAAGATAAAGACCAAGTAAATAAACATACTAATGCTCTTCAATACTGCTAACGAAAAAGGATTTGTTTTCAAGGGATGATGAATGAAACTTATTGCCAAAAGATAATGCCCATTGTAGGAAGGATTCATCCTAGGACATGTTAGTAGATGGCGGCACGTCATTTCATTTACAAGGGATGATTGATATGGGACAAATTCAGATGATTGTGTTATTGTTATGAAGAGATGACCAATTTGCTTATGTACTAACTTAGACTTAAGACCTGATGTTTGGAGCTCTACATGTAATTTTCTAGACTTGTTTCCAATTATTTTACCAAAGATTAATGATGACAATTCATTTATTATGGATGGTGTTTATTGTGGGTGTAAGCGAGATGAGGTGGATGGATTTTTTCAAATATTTGGATGTTTTTGGAATTTTGCAATGTTTTGAGGCTATTTTTGGTTTTTGAATTTTTCAAATGTTTTTGGGATTTTTTGAGATTTTGACCAAGTGACTAACCTAAAGACCTATGCTAGGGGCCTCAGGAGCTGGTCAACAGATTAGCCTTGCCTATGTTATACATGCAAAGACCACGTAGTTCAACTGATGACTCAACCAATTTACAAGTGATGACGATATACATCATGAAATGTTAGATTATTATGACAGACTCCTATAGGACTGACCTAAGTGTCTCGAGGGATGATCAAAGATCAACCTTGCCTATGTTCAAGCTTAGAGACAATGTAGTTCAACAAGATGACCTTATTTTTGGTTTTTTGAATGACTTTTTGACATGTTTTTGGGATTTTTGATATGTTTTGATTTTTTTGGATTTTGTGCTTTTTTGATGTTTTTTGGATTTTTTGGTTTTTTTATGTTTTTGGATTTTCTGATTTGAGGACTTTTAAGATCATACATGAATCTGATCTGATGAGAACATGCCCCTAGAGTGATGCAATAGACTACTTCAATAAAGGCATGATAAACTGACCTTGAGGATGGGCCGAGTAGTACTAGGAGGGATCACGATACAAAAACAGGACCAAGCTATGGTGCGAATGTGAGTGGATATGTGATGGATGGAGACCTAAATGCAATGGATGATGGAAGCGAAATGGGTGGATGATGGTGAACAAGCCATATGGATCCTGGTGGATGGAAAGTGCTTATTTACACAAGGAACCTGTTTGCTAGGTTTTCACCGAGGTACTTGCCCAAAGTGCCATTGAAGTGGTTTTCACTAGAGGACGATTTTTTCTCTTTACTATTTTGATCCCTTTTTCAAATTTTTATGGATTTTTTTGCTTTTTTGATTTTTTTGTTATCACCAAGACACTTGTTTGCTAGGTTTTCGCCTAAGTAACCATTTTTTCAAGACTTTTTCTTATTTTTTATTTTTTTCGGCTTCATACCCCAAGAACTAGGCATAAATTTTTTTGAGATGGGAGTTATTCATGGGCTCCTACAGAGGTTCCCCTTTGGGTGTTGATAGTTGATATGCTCTTGATTTATAGCTTGCTATGACGATGAAAGGCCCTAGCAAATTGAGTTTGAACTTGCCTTTCCTGCTAGGATTCGGGACATTCTTCTAATTTTCTTTTAAGACCAATTCTCTAGCTTGGAAAGTCCTGCTTTTGATCCTCTTGTTGTAGCTTCGTTTGAGTCTATTTTGATATACTTGTAGATGATTCAAAGCATCTATGCATCTCTCATCCAGTAATTCTAGCTCATTTAATCTTGACACTCGGTAGTCCTCATCAGTGATGAGATTTTGCAATGATATTCTAAGGGATGGGAGCTCAATCTCAATGGGGAGTACAACTTCTGATCCGTAGACCAAGGAGAAGGGGGTGGTGCTAGTGGGTGTATGGATGCTAGTTCGATAAGCCAAGAGGGTGGGATTAAGCTACAAGTGCCAGTCATGCCCTACGTCATTGACTATTTTCTTAAGGATTTTGAGGATGGTTTTGTTCATGGCTTCTGCTTAACCATTGCCTTGGGGATAGTATGGGGTGGAGAAGTGATGCTGAATTTTGAATTTCTCGCACAAGTCACAAACCTCCTGATTCTTTAATGGTGTCCCATTATCTGAGATAATGGCTTGTGGAACACCATAACGACAGATGATATAATTCAGGATGAATTTTGAGATTTTCTTTCTAGTGATATAGGTCATAGGTATGGCCTCCACCCACTTTGTGAAGTACTCAGTTGCCATGATGATGAATTTTTGGCCATTAGATGAGGTGGGTAAGATTTTCCCAATGAGATCGAGTCCCCATTGCGAAAAGGGCCACGGTGTGACAATCGGGTGAAGCTCTTGAGCTGGAGCATGGATGAGGTCCCCATGCTGCTGACATTGTAAACACCTTTTAGCATGATCATATGCTTCTCAATCCATTGTGGGCCAGTAATACCCCAGCCTCAATAGTTTCTTGGCTATGGTTATTTCGCTTGCTGTGAGCCAAAGATACCATTATGAACCTCGGTTAGGGCGGTTACTGCCTCCTCAACATTTAAACAGTATAAAAAGGTACCTTTTATGCTTCTACGGTATAAGGTATTACCTAGGATGACAAATCTAGATGAATTTTTGATAAAGGTTCATTTTAGGCTGGATGGTAGGTCAGTGGGTATGATTCCTATGTGAAGATATGTGTAGATGTCATGATATTAAGGATTGCTAGGACCAATGATTTCACACACATATTCTGATTCTGGTATGTCGAATGTGTGGACAAGAAGCTGCTTGATCACAAATTCATATTTTGGCATGTTGTGAGGGATGTCCAATAGAGACCCTATTATTGCCATAGCGTCTGCTGCTCTGTTATTGGTTCTAGGAATCTGCTCAAATGTTATGTCAATGAAATATTCTTTTAGTGTCTCCACCAATTTCTTGTATGGAGTGAGCTTGTCATCCTTAGTCTGATATTCATTGACCTAATTTATGTTCAATTGAGAGTCTCCATACACTTTTAGAGCTATGATGTTCCATTGTACTACTATCCTAAGACCTATAGTCAAAGCCTCATACTCTGCGATATTGTTGGTGCAAGGAAATGCCAATTTGTATGACTTTGGTATGCAATCCCCTTGTGGGGCAATGAAGAAAACACCAACTCCTGATCCATGTTGTGTATATGAACCATCAAATTATAGTTTCCAATGATAAGCTATGTTGAGGTTAAAAATGGATTCATTTGGAAATTATGAGACAAGAGGATTCTTAGAATAAATAGGTGCTTCTATTAGTTGATCTACAATGACCTATCCCTTGATTTCTTTTCTTTCCACATACTCAATATCATATTCTGATAATATCATTACCCATTTTTCCATTATGCCTGCTAGCATTGCCTTTGATAGTAGATACTTGAGGGGATCAATTTTGGTGATGAGCTTTATCTTGTGTGCCAACATGTAGTGTCTGAATTTTTGAGAGGTAAACACTACTACAAGACATGCTTTCTTGAAAAATGAATAGTTTAACTCATGCCCAACCATTGTCCTACTGATGTAGTAAATAGCCCTCTTAGTTCCATTTTCATCATGTTGGGCTAGGAGAGCTCCAAGGGCTGCTATTGTTGCTGACATATATAAGATCAATGGCTTGCTCGGGATAGGTAGCATTAACACTGGTGGTGTAAGTAGATATTCCTTGATTTTGTTAAATGCCTCTTCACATTTATCATCCCATTTGTACGCTACCCCCTTGTGGAGTAGGTGAGAATATGGATTCTGCTTGTTTGCTAGTTGTGTTATGAATCGTTGGATGGATTGTAGTCAGCCTTGGAGGCCTCTCAATTGTTTTAGATTCTTTGGTGCTTCCATCTCAAGGATTGCCTTTACTTTTTCCAGATCCACCTCAATACCCCTCATGGAGACTATGTATCCTAGTAGTTTACCTGATTGTATGCTGAAGATGCACTTCTTGGGATTCAGTCTAACTTTGTATTCCTCCAGTCTATCAAAGATAGCACTTAGGGTTGCTATATGATCTTGTCTTTTTCTGGATTTTGCTAGGATATTGTCAACATAGTCCTCAACTATTTTATGGATCATATCATGGAAGATCAATGTCATAGCCCTTTGCTATGTTGCTCCTTCATTTTTAGGGAAAATGGCATCATGTTCCAACAATAAGTCGCCTATGGATAAGTGAATGCTATTTTATGCTGGTCTTCCTTAGCTATCATGATCTAGTTATATCCTAAAAATCCATCCATTAGTGATAACATCTCATGCCCTACTGTCATGTCTACTATCATGTCGATGTTAGGAAGTGGGAAGTCATCTTTAGGACATGATTTGTTCAAATATTTGAAATTCGTACAGATTCTAATGGCTCTGTCAGGTTTTGAAATGGGTACCAAATTAGACACCCATTCTAGATAATCAATTGGTCGGATAAATCCTGCATCTAACAGCTTTTTGAGCTCCATTTTGACCAATAAGGCTATTTGAGGATGCATTTTTTGAAGCTTTTGTTTGAATGGTTTTGCTTCTGGATATACTGCTAAATGATGAACCACTGTCTCTGGATCTAGCCCTGGCATATCAGCATAACTCCATGCAAAGTTTATTTGTCTTTCCTTTAGGAATGCTGCTAGGAGTTCTTGCTCTTCTGTTAATAGTGATTCCGCATAGAATGTGATATGCGGGGTCTCCTCTATTCCTATGTTGACTGGATTGCACCTTTCGGCCAAGATCACTGACTTCTCCTGATGAATAGCTCTTAAGGGAAGGTTGAATCCTTCATCCTCAGGTGCCTCGGAGAGGATTTCACCATTGGATACATCCTTTCTTTTTACTATTTTCTTGTCACAGATTTCCACGGTGTGGTTTTCACTCAAGGACTTGGATATAATTCTTAGTTTCTCACTTTTGCGACTGAAGGATTCAATCATTTCCCCATAATAGGCTTGTGTGTCTAGCTCTATTATAAACTCTATCTTATGGTCTCCCTCTGGAATGTTATCCCTCAATCCCATGAATTCTGAGAGTGCCTCATCATTTTTGAATGTATCAAGAATTGGTGGTCCTCATTGGTCATAGTTAATCAGTTGGGGGTAGACTAAGTGGATCTCATGATTCAGATGATCGGTTTCGAAGGAGAGGGTGCTAATCATACATAAGGTGGTATCTTTGAATAATCTAGGTAGATTAGATATGGGATCTTCATCATCACTACTAATATAGGGCTCAATTATGAAATTATGTGTGTCTCTACATGTGACTATTGGTGAGTGTACTTGCATTAGCACTGGATGAGGAGATACATTAACTACGCTAACTGGAGGACTTCATCCATGTATGGTTATTCTTAGAGGGGTACATCCAAGGCTAAGATTTTTTATGGGCCACGTCTTTGGCATGATAGGTATTATGAGCCCATTGTCATTTTGTCCCAGTCTTTGGTTTCTTTTGTAGCCCATTGCAAGCATCATTTGTAAGCCCCTGCTTCTTTCATCCATTGGTAATTCAGGTGTCGGTCTCTCATCTTGATATAAAATGTGAGATGGATCTACTTCAATAACCTCATGGCCAAGGTCTCCCCATCTTGTGAATTTAGGATAACCTTCAGTATATGTTTGTGATGAAGATGCTTGGTTTTCTTGTGGGCGTCCCCGTGATCTAGGAGATTGGGGTAACTCTCCTATTACAAAAGCAATATTGGGGAACTTGTAGCTTCCAAAACTGTCCTCCTGGATAATGGGCTTGATGTTAGATATGGTGGGGATGGTAGGGATGGCGGGTGTCTCTATCTCAAAAGTGGACTTGAGGGTGGCAGGATCGATGTATGATGTGGATGGGCCCTCATCATTTTTTGGCACTTGGGGGATTTTGTAATATTTGGCTTCAAGATTCTTGCAATATGAGAATGGTTTAGGATCTCCATGGACAGTAACCTCTTGTCTGTTATGTGTAAATTTCACACATTGGTGAAAGGTTGATGCTACCGCTTTCATCGCATGGATCCATGGACAACCCAAGAGAATATTGTATGGTAGCTTGAGGTCCAAGACTTGACATGTGGTTTCCAGGAGAGTTGGCCCTACTTGAATAAGGAGTTTAATCATGCCCTAAGACACTCTTTCTTGGTCATCATATGCTTTGATCGTGATGCCTTTCCCTTTGTCAATGGAATCTTTGGATATTTTTAACTGCTTGATGAGGCTGAGAGAACAGATGTTCAAATGCGCACCTCCATCTACCAAGACCCTTTTGATTTTTCTCTTGTTCACAATGGCTTCCAAGTGAAGTGCACGGTTGTGAGATGGTTAGGTGGGGAAATTGTGGTCAGAGAATGTAAGGAGATTAGGTGTTATGATATGTCCGACCATAGCTTGGAATTGGTCTGCATCGAGATTTGCGGGGACAGTTGATAAGCTTAATGCTTCCTCAAGGATATTTTTATGCGCTGATGATATTTTTAACAACTCCATGATGGAGATGTGTGCTGGCATTCTCTTGAGTTGTTCTACAACATTTTAGCTATGCAGAACGACTCTAGATGAAGGGACTCTATTATGCTGGGATGATCCTACAATGGTGACTTTTCTGCCTCTTGTGGTGACTCCACAATCTTCGGCATGAGTGCCCTTAATGGTGATGAGCATGCAATCTTCATATAGGGAGGCAACAACTATTTCATATACATGATTTACACTAGCCTTTCCTTTATCCTTGTTATTCCCTTTGTTGCTATGATTCAACATCGGATTCGTGTAGATTTTAAGGTCTTGGTTCCCGTAGGTGGTTCCACGTTTATGATTCTTTTGTTGATGAGATCTTGGATGATGTTCTTGAGTCTCATACAATTGTTTGTGGTGTGGCCTTTGATTTTGTGGAACTCACATAGTTGATTCTCGTTATACTAAGGAGGTTTGACATTGGGTTCTTGGTAATTCTCGAATGTAGGTGCTTTGATGAGCTTCTTGTCGATCAACCTTTTCATGATGTCCTCAAGTGGTTCCCCCAACATGGTGTATTTTCATTTAGGATATGTTTTGCATTGGGGTTGGCCTCTTTTATCATTGAGATTATTGATGGTTGGATTGTTGTTGGGTTGATATGTTATGTTTTGGCGTTGATTTTGAATTGGCAGTGTGGGTGTATTTTCGTGTGGACCACTAATGACCACCTTGGCATCTACAACACCATCATTGTAACATTCTTGTTCCTTGCCCATGTTCAAGGTTTATCATTGTAATTTGATGATGGGTGGTTGTTTTGTTGTTCATGGTATGATGTTGATTCTGTGGGTTGAGTTGCAAGGGCTCTTTCGATGCTAAGTGCCTTGGGGATCAATTTATCATATGTGGTGATGCCCTGAACTTTGAGATGAAATGCCAAGTGACCTTCAAGATTAGCTATGATGGTGCAAACTTGTTGTTCTTCTAGCATGGTCCACTTGCTCCGATTGGCCTTGGATCACCATCATCGGAGGAATGATGTGAAATATTCATTCTTTCCTTGTTTTAGAGCATATAGTTCTTCGAGACTAACATCCATTGCAATATTACATGCGTAGTTCTTGATGAATGTGTCCCTAATTTCTTGGAATTTTCTAATTCCTGAAGGTAAGCGAGAGAACCATTCTATAGCGGGACCTACCAAGCTTCTAGGAAATAGCCACATCAGATAAGTATCATCATATGCGACCTCCATCCAATTAACCTGGAATTCCCTGATGTTATCTTTAGGGTTTCCCATCCCTTGATATTTATCAAATTTGGGGATTTTGAATCCCTTGGGGAATGGTTTCATTTCTAAGCTCCTATCGAAAGGATAGGGAGACAAGTTTCTTGGTGTTTTGGTTGTTCACCCTGATTGAAGGTCAAGCACTTGTTGCGATAGCAACCTGATTTGTGTCGTGACATCATTTTGCAGATCAGGGGGTGGGATGAAGATGTTTTGAGATGTTCCCATCACCAGTTAGGTGGATGGGTTGTTTGGTGCATTGTTCGATGGTATCTGTGTGTTCTAGTGAGCGAAGTAGGCTTCTACTTGCTTTTGGATAAACAATGCTTGTTGTTGATCTTGTTGTTGTTGCGCTAGTATTTGTGCTTGTTGTTGTGCTTGTTGTTGTTCCAACAATGCTTGTTGTTGTACTTGCTATTTTTCCCACAATGTTTGTTGTTGGGCTGCCATTTTTGTTGCTTCTTGCTACTCTTGGTATTGCTTTAGTGCTTGTTGATATGCTTGCATTTGCGCTGCTTGTGCAAGAAGTTGTGCTTGTGCTTGTGCTTGATGTGCTTGATATTGGGATTGTGCTTGAGCTTGGGCTTGCGCTTGTACTGCTTGTGCTTGTGCGGCTTGTTGTTACAATAATAGTTGTGCTTGAGCAACCCTTTGGGCTTGTAATGCTTGCGCAGCTTGGGCAACTTCTTGTTGTTGTTGTTGTGATAATTCTTGAGCTTGTTGTGCTTGTTGTGCTTGTAAGGCAGCTTGTGCAGCTTGAGCGTTTTGTGCAACTTGAGCAGCTTGTGTAGCTTGAGCAGTTTGTTGAGTAGCTAGATGTACTGCTTTTTGTTTCTACACTTGTTGGTATCCTCTTTGGAAAGTGGCTTGCAATGCTGCGTCGAATTGGTTTGATGTGGTGAACGTTGGTGGTGTTGGGGGTGGTGGTGGGTTTGGAATGGTGGTGGATGATGATGTTGTGTTGATGTTTTGCATGTTGGATAATGGTATTGATGTAATTGGCCCTGTTAAAGGGATGTTTGATGTTGTTGCCATTGCTTGTGTGTTCATCGTTTGTTGTTGCAATATCAACGACAAATTTTGAGTGTTTGGTGTGATATTTTGATTGATGGTTGGGATAGTAGTTTGATTGATACTTGGTAGAGGGGGAAGCCCTAAACCAAGAAGTGGTGTGGATGATAATGGAAATGGTGGAAGTGGTGGAAATGTAAGCAGGTTGAATCCTTGTGACAATGTTGTAGTGTCAAAAATGCCCCCTGGTCCGAACATATCTCCCTCTTCTTGTGAATTTCTAAGAAGTGTTTGTGGTGCTCCATGAAAAGATGTTGATGATGGGTCATAATGTAAAGTGAGAGGAACATTTTTGTGTAATGGATTTTGGGGAGTGTTTTGTTCCAATGTGGTGTTTGCATCCAAGTTTTGATTATTCACAAGGGGATGTGATTGAAGAGCATTGAGAAATGTGTTTCGCTTGTTAATGTTGGGTTGGGTTGGAGCAAATGATGTTGTGATTTTCGGAATGTTTTGCATGATGTTTTGGGATGGAGGCGTAGATGAAATAGGGATGGTGGATGAGATGGGAGGAAATGATATTACTACTATAGTACTCACATCAAAATCTGAGGGCAACTTGGCCCCTTGTTTTGCTAGTTCAAGCATGTACAACAAAGGGTTAAGCCTCATCATGATGTTGATGATTCTATGGTTGTCTGGATTTTGTAGCATTTCAGTCATTTCCTCATGAGACATTCCAAAGGTGAGGTCCTCTCCTTGATTTTCTTCTTGCGGATTTTAGGATGATGAGAGGGTCAATGGATTGCTTGATTCTGCTGGATTCATTTTTGCGTTGGTTTGGCTAAGATGGCTTGAAGTGGGTGTTTCCTTGTTGGCTTCCATACTCTTCTTGTATTGAGATCTCATTTGAACCATAAAACAAGGATCAGTCTTTGAGAATATGGGAGATGAATCTCTTGATTCTTTGGAATGATCTCTATTTTATGTCCCAAAGTATAAAGTTTTTAGGATGCCTTGAGGATCAAATGTGATAATGATATGATGATGATGTTTTAAGGATGGATGATATGAATGTTGTGGCTTTTGATAAGTCTTGAATGAGACACTAGGATTTTAGGATATTGCTGATTTTGATTTTGATTTTTTTGGATTTTTTTGAGTTTTGAGATTTTGTCCTTGATTTTGATTTGCTTTTGATTTGTATTTTGAACAAAAATATCCTAAGATGTTGGATGATGATCTAAGGGATAGTTTTGTTCAAAGGATGATAATTTGAATAAGTGTGAGGAGAAGGATGCATCTACCCACACCTATTCAAACAAAGGTGATTGTTTCACTAAGTATATGGAGAAGGATTCATCTACATATACTAAGCTAGACAAGATGATTTTGATAACTTTGACTAAGTATATGCAAACGGATGCATCTACACATGCCTAGCCAAAGGCGTTTTGATAAATGTTCTCAAAGATTTTGTCTCAATGATATTGATGGTTTTGATTTTGCCATAAAGCCTAGTATCCCAGATGATTTCAATATTTTCAAAATGTGATGATGAGATGGATCCTGTTTTGATGTTTGGATGGATGAAAAAAGATTTTGATGTGTTTTGATCCTAAGATAAAGCTAAAAAGATACACTTTGTTTGCTTAGACCTAGGTATTGAAGAGCATGCAAATTCTTCCTAATGACCTTTGTAACCAAGAAATGATTTCATTTGAACATTCATTTTTGGATTTCCAATCAACGGATTGTGCTTTGGGATTTGGAATCTTCAACACATATGAAAGTTTATTTTTCTTAGCTTTGCTTAATGTCTTTATTTTACCAGAAACACTTTCTTCAATTAGGTTTTCAAACTAAGATGTCCAATGTCTTAATTTCGTCAAACCCCACAAGATATATTATGTGGAAATTTAATGAACTTAAGGCAAGGGTTTCCTATTGTTTACTCAAGAAGACAAATTGAGATATAATCCAATGCTTAGAAACCTCTAAGGGCATGAATCCCAAGGGAAAGCAATAACATATGGATTGAGTCAATTATATTTGTCCTCAAAAGGGTTTGAAATTTGGATGATCTTAAATGTTTGTTTGTGAAATGTTTTCGATCAAGCAATGCATTTTGTAACCCAAGAATTAGTACAATCTTATGGATGTGTAAGACAATATTTGTTGGATTCCCACTTGGACAAGTCCAGCTACGCTTATCTCTAGCGAATGGTTAGATACTTGACCCCACTGGCTCCCCTCCATGGAACTCACTTATACGGGGCAGCCAAGCATCAACACCCATGAAACTCCCATGGCATGTTTTCCATTTCTACTAGAAGACCGTAAAAGTGTGGGGTGGCTTCAGAACAACCGTTCTTGCACCAACAAATAGATAAAGGATTTTGGAAAATTCTAGCACATGGGTTTTAGTAAGGAATTTTCGTTCGTAGGAGTTGACCCAACATGGCAAGAGTCCCCTTTCGGATCCATCTTGTTGGAGTCAACTGTGTGATATTGGCATTTCTTCCAATATCCACATTTGTATCCCAACTGGAAATACTCTTGGCTTTAGAGTGTTACCGATTGAGTCGTTCCCTTGGGTGAGTACTTTTTCCCCAAGGCAAGCCCTTTAGGATAAACAAAAGCGAATGAAGAACAATATTAGTAACTCGATCAATCCTTGTTGGCAACAAGGAAAGAGAATGTACGCAACAAAGCCCCCACTCACACTCGCACAAAAGTTTGTTCAATTTTAAGCCCAAATCGAAGTGTGGAGGTGATTGCTTTGTCTTATCCCAAAGTTATTGAAGAGGCCTTTTGATTCTCAAGATCACTATAAAGCATGAGAGAAGCACATACATCCTTTTCCAATGGCTTTAGTCTAAGTAAGCCCTCACGAAATACACAACTACACTTGTTCTTTTTAAATCCTCAAAGCAATATGTGAGTTCATTTTAGAGCACCAAAAAGACAAGTGATAAACATTTGTTCAATTTGTTAATCCCATAAATAAAATCTAGTAAGTTGTTGATCCTATTGTTCATTTTAACCTTTACAATAAATGGATTTGAAAAGTTATTTTTAAGCCCAAATGAAAGCTAGTGTTCTAAAGAGGAAAAAATGACGAAATTCCTAAGGGAGTGTTAAACAAACACTTAAGTGTTAAAAAACACTTTAATCGGACAAAATATCATCACCATGCTCCTCTTTCCTTAGTTTTCAATTTCCAACCTACAAAGGAGAAAAATAGTCAGATTCTGGAAAAACATAGAAGTTTAAAAAGCAGAAAACAGGGGAAGAAGCAATCATGAATTAAAACATGTGCTAAAAATTAAGTTTCTTCCTTTTACTGTCTTCCAGCATTGCAACTTGTGAAGGCGTCACTATTTTTTTTCTCCTAGTGTCACTCTTACAGTGCCGCTTTACCAGTCAGTGGCGCTCTGTGTCAGGACAGAGAGCACGATTGTGTCACTCTTTTTGCCCAACATCGTAGTTTCTAAAAGCATCAGAGTTTAGAAATTTTTTGAAACTGATGCAGATCGGCGAGCCTAGCGGTGAGTTTAAGATTTGAATTTTTGGTGGGATGAGCCTAGCGGTGCTAAAACAGTGATGCTGACAAGTCCACGGTGCTAAAATAGCAACACTGACGAGCCCATGGTGTTAGAACAGTGACATTAGCGAGCCTGCGTTGAAATTTCCTGTGTCAAGAAAATGCAAAGATTTTGAGGAAATGTTAGAAATGTTGATGTCAAGCCCTCCTTCTAGCACCAAATGTGTGAACCCTTTTCCTAGTACCTGCAAAACAACATGAATTATAAACGAGTTAGACAAG
The DNA here is from genome assembly GCA_007258455.2 of Sequoia sempervirens. NCBI lineage: Eukaryota > Viridiplantae > Streptophyta > Pinopsida > Cupressales > Cupressaceae > Sequoia > Sequoia sempervirens. Next base: position 1,719 of record VDFB02146323.1, on the reverse strand, counting down.
GAATTACAAGCTAAAAGAAGGATTCCCCATGAAATCCATTTACAAATCAAACTAGGAATGCAAATAATGAAGCGACACAAAGAAAATGATAAAAACTAGATTCAATCCTAATTTAAATAGCAAACAATTGATCCCATGGGGGAATTGGTGCCAATTTGATGTGAAAATTGGAATTTTCCCAATTCCTATGATGCAATATTCGAATGGTGAAGAGATTGTTGATCCACTTTGATGATGAATGTGAGAACTCCAAGCCTAAAATCTGTAACAACCTAGCTAAGAACTCAAATGATGGATGAAATGGCTAAGTATTTTAGCATGGTAACTTTGCTTGGATTGTGGATGATAAAATGAGGAGAGGAGCTCTTCATTTATAGGATTTCAAGATGGATGATGAAAGTCCAAATTTGAGCAATGGGACTAACTTTCATCCAATGATATGGTGCCACTTGTCAAGCTATGAATGGATGATGGTTGTGCAAGATTTGGGGTTTGTGCCAATAAATGTCAATATTTGAAATTCAAATTTGTTGAAATGACATGTAAGAGGGAAGGGAAAATGCAATAAATGCCACTTGGCTCAAGGCAAAGGACATGTAAGAGGTTTTAAATGCCTTGTTGGATGTACATGTTGACTTGGAATTTTTGAATTCAAATTGAAGGAATATTCCAAAAAGATTCCATGTGAGGGAAAATAGAGATTTAATAAATGAATTGAATCTATTTTCATGTGCAACTTGCATTATCTAGAGGATGTGACATGAGATGAGGTTAAATTAATCAAGGATTTAATTAATTTAATAGGAGATTAGATGATGCGACTTATTTGACTTAGATTTATGGATTTATTTAAATCAAATAATGAGAAGAATGTGATAAGAGATTAATTAAATAAGGATTTGATTTATTTAATTAAAGGAGATGGTGTTAAATTAAATCAAATAAGGTTTTACTTTATTTAATTTAATGGATGAACTTTAGAGATTTAATCAAATAAATTGATTATTTAATTAAATAGGGATAATTAGATCAAATGGGTTGATTAATTAATAGGAGAAAGTGACTTAATTAGATAAAGTGATTTATTTAATTAAGAGACGAATATTGATGAATTTAATCAGATAGGGGAATTTGATTAAATGGTTAGATTGAAGGATGATTCAGGAAGACATGATGTTAGTAAATCAGGATCAGATGCATGATGTCAATTAGTATATTTTTGATGTCTATAACTTCATCTACCAAGGCTTAGGATGAAATACATTTTTCGTAACCACCATGACATCTGCCACAACACCATACCCTTCCTCTCATCACTGATAAATGGTTGACATCAAGTCCTTTATACTCTCCATTTGGTATTGCACGCATATCCCTTCTTCATGACCTTAAAAATTGGCTAAGTCTTGGACCTGACTGGGGGAAAAAAAATTATCATCTAACTACAGGGGATGCCATGCATGGTTTCAACATTGCAAAAAGTCCTGAAGAAAGATAAAAACATGGAAAAAAGTCCTAAAAAAAGACAAAAACATGGCAAAAAGTCCTGAGAAAAGACAAAAACATGGCAAAAAGTCCTGAAAAAAGACAAAAACATGGCAAAAAGTCTTGAGAAAAGACAAAAACATCATAAAATGTCCTAAAGAAAGACCTAAAAATTATAAAATGTCCTAAAGAAAAACACAAAAAAATACAAATCACTATCAAAATCCTAAAAAT
>VDFB02146322.1:60761-118584 GCA_007258455.2 Sequoia sempervirens | reverse complement strand
TTTTTTCTTCAATCCTTGGTTATTTTCTTTCTTTTTTTGTCTTTGTTTTTTTTAATCTATCATTTATTTTGTAGTTTTCTCATTCTATCACATTAACACTCTCTTAATATCTATTACTTTGATTTCTTACATATCCTTAGTTTGTGTGTGTCTCTCTCTATTTGTATTTATTCTTTGTATATCTATTTTAAAGATTCTATTTCTTCACCAATATTTCTTTGTTTTTGTTTCCCTCATTTTATTTGTCATTTCTTCAGACACTTTTTGTAATCTGTATCTCTATGTTTGGAATTCTTTCTCTCTCTCTCTCCACTTTATTTATGTCTTTATGTCTTTCTAAATTTTTTTATTATTTATTCAAATTGCTTATGTGAGTATATTGTTGTTATCTCTCTATCTTCATTCTCTCTATGTTTTTTGGTCATTCATTATTTATTTATTCATCTATATGTTATTCTTTCTTTATTTATTTTTATTTCTTTAGCTTTAATGATTCTTTTTTGATATTTTTATTATTTTTGTCTACTTTTTGTCTTTTTAATTTTTCTCACAACCTTTCATTTGTTGTCTCACCATGTCCTTAACTCTTTCTCTATTTATTTCTTTTATTTTTCTTTTTTACTCTTTATCTTTCACATTTCATTCTATCTATTTTATATCTAGATCTATTTTCCTATTATCTATTTTATATCTAATTTATCAAGCACATTCCTTCTCTTCATGTTTTTTTTCTTTCTCTTTCTCCTTCAATTTTTAATACATAACATATTTTCAATCATTTGATGATGCTAGAGACATAAATAGTAATTGGATTGTCTATGCTAAAATTGAATTAAATAATCAATCTCCATACCCTCATTCTCTCTCCTAAGAAGGAATAGAAGTCAAGCTCGTCTCAAAGTCCACACAAATAGAAAATGAGGCTTATGTCATGGGTATGCTCCTCATGGTCTTGGATTTGACTTCGAGGTCTGGGTTTACCCAATGCACATGGCTTGCATGTTGTTGTATACATCCCCAGGGGATTAGTCTTGCCCCAACATGACAACCCTTCCTGACCTCAACTTGGCAGAATGTAAGACCAAGGTAAGGCAGGCTAGGTGTTGGGCTGGGTTGTAGGGATACCCTTGAGTCAATAGAAAAAGAAGAAAGATAAGTTCATACATTTTTATCATCTTTGAAAGGGATTTCAATTAGAATATTTTGATTAATTGGAGACCAATTTAGAAAAAACTCATAATGTGATTTTAGTGTTTTAGTTGATTGATACACCAATAATCCATTTGTATTAAGTAACATAACATCCTTCTTCTCTACCCTTTGGATCAAATGTGCCTAAGAAGAATTTATATCCTTATGACCCAACTCACTCCTTTCAGACCCGAACTTGGTAGAGTGTAAGACCAAGGTAAGGCGGGTTGTGCATGGGGTTGTATTGTGAGGATACTCCTAAGTTAATAAAAGAGAGAGAGAGAAGTCCATACTTTTTTTTTTTTGAAAGTGGTTTGGACTAGAATATTTTGATTAATTGGATGCCAATTTACAAAAAAATCATAATGTGATTTTAGTGTACATATTGATTGATACACCAACAATCCATTCATATTAACATAACATCCTTCTCTTCTACCCTTTGGATCAAAAGTGCCTTAGATCTAGAAACCATGGCTTCACCAATCAAAATTATTTTCTTTATTTTTGTTCCCTATATGTCTTTCTATCTTTTATTTGTTATGTATTTTTCTCATCCTCTCAATTATCTCTCTTTTCCTATCTATTTTTCCTTTCCCATTTCTTTGTTTGTTATGTATGGTCCCCATGTTCTTAGGTTTGACTTCGAGGTTCAAATTTACCCAATGCACATGGCTTGTGTATTATTGCATACATCCCTAGGGGACTAGTCTTGCCCCAACGCAACACCCCTTCCTGACCCCAACTTGGAAAAATGTAAGACCAAGGTAAGGCAGGTTGGGTGTTGGGCTGCGTTGTAAGGATACCCTTGAGTCAATAAAAAAAGAAAGATAAGTTCATAAATTTTTATTGTTTATGAAAGAGATTTGGATTGAATAATTTTGATTAATTGGAGGCCAATTTACAAAAAAATCATAATGTGATTTTAGTGTATCAGTCGATTGATACACCAACAATCCATTCATATTAAGTAACATATCATCCTTCTCCTCTAACCTTTGGATCAAAAGTGCCTTAAGAGAATTTCTATCCTTATGACCCAGCTCACTCCTTTTGGACACCATCATGGCATAATGTAAGACCAAGGTAAGGTGGGTTGGGCGTTTTGTTGGGTTGTGGGGATACCCCTAATTCAACAAGAAAAAAAAAGAGAAATCCATAAATTTTTATCGTGTTTGAAAGGGGTTTGGATTGAAATATTTTGATTAATTGGAGGCTGATTTACAAAAACATCATAATGTGATTTTAGTGTACATATTGATTGAAACACCAACAATCCATTTGTATTAAGTAATATAACATCCTTCTCCTCCACCCTTTGGATCAAATGTGCCTTAGATCTAGAAACCATGGCTTCACCAATCAAAATTATTTTCTTTATTTTTTTTCTCCATGTCTTTATATCTTTTATTTGTTATCTATTTTTCTCATCCTTTCAATTATCTCTATTTGTCTATCTATTTTCCTTTCCCATTTCTATGTTTGTTATCTATGCTCCCCATGTTCTTGGGTTTAACTTCAAGGTCCGGGTTTACCCAATGCACATGGCTTGCGTGTTGTTGCATACATCCCCAAGGGACTAGTCTCGCCTCAGTATGACACCCCTTCTCGACCCCAAATTGGAAAAATGTAAGACCAAGGTAAGGCAGGTTGGATGTTGGGCTGGGTCATAGCGATACCCTTGAGTTAATAAAAAAGAAGATAATTTCATACTTTTTTATTGTCTTTGAAAGAGATTTGGATTGGAATATTTTGATTAATTAGAGGCCAATTTACAAAAAAATAAATGTGATATTAGTGTACTAGTTGATTGATACACCAATAATTATTTCATATTAAGTAACATAGCATCCTTATGCTCTTCCCTTTGAATCAAAGGTGTCTTAGAAAAAATTATATCCTTGTGACCCAAATCACTGCTTTCCGACCCCAACTTGGAAAAATGTAAGACCAAGGTAAGGTGATTTGGGTGTTAGGTTGGGTCGTGGGGATACCCCTAAGTTAACAAAAAAGAAGAGAGAGAAAGAAGTCTATACTTTTTTATTTTTTGAAATGGGTTTAGATTGGAATTTTTTTATTAATCGAAAGCTGATTTACAAAAAAATCATAATGTGATTTGTGTACATATTGATTGATACACCAACAATCCATTCGTATTAAGTAACATAACATCCTTCTCCTCTGTCGTTTGGATCAAAGGTGCCTTAGATCTCGAAACCATGGCTTCACCAATCAAAATTATTTCTTTATTTTCGCTCTCCATATGTCTTTCTATCTTTTATTTGTTATCTATTTTTCTCTTCCTCCCAATTATCTCTCTTTATCTATCTATTTTTCTTGCACATTTCTATATTTGTTATCTATGCTCCCCATAGTCTTGGGTTTGAATTTGAGGTCCAAATTTACCCAATGCATATGACTTGCATGTTGTTACATACATCCCCAGGGACAAGTCTAGCCCCAACGTGACACCCTTTTCCTGACCCCAACTTGGTAGAATGTAAGACCAAGGTAAGGCGAGTTAGGTGTTGGGTTGGGTCATAGGGATACCCCCGAGTCAATAAAAAAGAAGAAAAATAAGTTCATACCTTTTTATCGTCTTTGAAATGCGTTTGGATTGAAATATTTTGATTAATTGGAGGCCAATTTATAAAAAAGGTCATAATGTGATTTTAGTCTATCAGTTGATGGATACAAGAACAATCCATTCGTATTATGTAATATAACATCCTTCTCCTCTTCCTTTTGGATCAAATGTTCCTTAGAAGAATTTCTATCCCTATAACCCAACTCACTCCTTTCTGACCCCAACTTGGCAGAATGTAAGACCAAGGTAAGAAAGGTTGGGCATTGAGTTGGGTCATGAGGATACCCCTAAGTCAACAAAAAAGGAGAGAGAAGTCTATACATTTTTATTCTCTTTGAAATGATTTGGAGTGGAATATTTTGATTAATTGGAGGTCGATTTACAAAAAAATCATAATATGATTTTAGTGTGCATATTGATTGATACATCAACAATCTATTTGTATTAAGTAACATAACATCTTTCTCCTCTACCCTTTGGATCAAAGGTGCCTTAGATCTAGAAATCATGGCTTCACCAATCAAAATTATTTCTTAATTTTTTGTTTCTCAAATGTTTTTTTATTTTTTATTTGTTATATATTTTTCTCATCCTCTCAATTATCTCTCTTTGCCTATCTATCTTCCTCGCCCATTTCTATATTTTTACATTTTTTACATTTTTTCTCAATTTCATTCTTTTTATTCTCTCTCTCACTTGCTTATTCATTCTCTATTTGTTTAATTCTTCTTCATCTATTTTTTATCTTTTCTCTTGTTTCATTTTTGTCATTTTTTTCTTTTTATCTTTGTATGCACATTTGTTTCTCTTTCCCTCCCTCTATTTATCGTATTTTTTCTCTTTTTGTCAATCTTTTTTTTCTATAATCTTTTTCTTGTTGGCTAAGGTTAATTGAGCATCTCTTGTAGGTCACATAATTTTCAATTACTTTTGGTATTGTATTTATTTAGCTCATTCTATTACTTTATTTTTCTTTGTCTTGATTTTTAATATTACCTTTCTTTTTCCCTATGTTACTTTTTTCATTTATATATTTTATATATCTCATTTGTTTTCCTCTCTTAATGTTTTCCCTATTTTATATGTCTTTTCTTTTGTGTGCGTCTCTCTCTTACCTTTCCCATGCACATTTCAATTTACTTTTTATTACTTTTCTTTATGTTTTTTTTCAATCTATATTCTTCTCGATTTAACTTTATTTTTGTCTCTTTTTCTTTCTTTTTAAAATTGTCTTTTTTTACCACATTTTTATTTTTCTTCAACTCATTTTTTAATTACCTTCACCATGTAATTCTTCATTTTTGCATGATTGTTTATGTCTCTCTCTCTCTTTCTTATTTTACATTCAATGTTTCTCCTTCACCATGTAATTTCTTCATCTTTACACGATTGTTTCTTTATCTCTATCTCTTTCTTATTTGACATTCAATGTTTTCTTTTATTCTCTCCCTTTCTTTTTATAATTTGTTCTTATTTCTACCCCATTTTTGTTTTCTATTTATTTCAATTTTCAATTCCTTTTTTAGTTACCTTCATTATTTATTTGTATCTCCCTTTCACAATTTTTTGTTTTATTTTTGTTTTTGTTTATTTTTATTTCACTCTCCCACTCTCCTTTTTATTCTCCTTTTATTTTCTATGATTTATTATTTTTTCTCACTTAAAACTTTCATTCATCCTATTGATTTTCCCTTTCACTAAAATATTCTTTATCTATTGATTTTTTATTTGTTCTCTCACTTTAATTTGCTCATTCTTTCCTTTTTTCCTTTTTTTTTTGTCTCAACCTTACTTTATTCTTTCTCCTTTCTTTCTTTCTTTTTATGTTTCTACTTTGTATTGTTGATATTTCTATAAATTTATCTCATTCTTTATTATTTTTTTCCTACACTTTTAATATTACATATCTTTTTCCCTACATGTTACATTTTTTCATTCATGTATTTTATATTAAATTAATTTCTTATTTTGTACCTTTTTAAAAAAAATCTTTGATTATTCTCTTTTTTTTTGTCTATGTTTTTTTAATCTATCATTTATGTAGTTTTCTTATTTTGTCAAATTAACACTCTTTCAATATCTATTGCTTTGACTTCTTACATTTCCTTAGTTTTTGTCTCTATTTGCATTTATTCTTTGCATATCTATTTTAAAGAGTCTTTATTTTTTCAACAATATTTTTCTGTTTTTGTTTCCCTCTTTTTATTTATCATTTCTCTGGACACTTTTGTAAATTTTATCTCTATTTTTGGAATTCTCTCTCTCCACTTTAGTTATACATTTTTTATGTCTTTCTAAAATTGTTTATTATTTATTCAAATTGCTTACATGAGTATATCTTTGTTTTCTTTCTATCTTCATTTTATCTCTCTTTTTTTGTGCTTTTTGGTCATTCATTCATTATTTATTTATTCATCTCTATGTTATTTTTTCTTTCTTTAATTTTAATGATTCCTTTTTTATCTTTTTATCATTTTTGTCTACTTTTTGTCTTTTGAGTTTCTCTCATAACACTTCTTTTGTTGTCTCGCCATGTCCCTACCTCTTTCTCTCTATTTATTTCTTTTATTTTTTATTTTTTAATCTTTATCTTTCACATTTCTTTCTATCTATTTCATATCTAGATCTATTTTCCTATTATCTTTCCTTGTATATAATTTATCAAGTCCAATCCTTCCCTTCATGTCTTCTCTCTATCTTGATCTTTCTCCAAGTTTCAATGCATAATATGTTTTCAATCATTTGATGATGCAAGAGACATAAATAGTAATTGATTCATTATCTATGCTAAAATTGAATTGAAAATCTAATCTCCATACTTTGATTCTCTCTCCCAAGAAGGAATAGAAGTCATGTTCGTCCTAGAGCCCACATGAATAACATAGGCTTAAGTCAAGGGTGTGCTCTCCATGGTCTTGGGATTGACTTCGAGGTTAAAGTTTACTTGATGCACGTGGCAGAAAAGGTCTCTGAGAAAGGCTACAAGCTCCTAAGTGTTGGTTCTCAGTTGTGATCTGTTTGGTTTGTCCTTGATGTCAAAATTCACCTTTGAGTATCTTTCGGCATAACATAATCATTGTCTCACCGATTGAAGGAAAATGAACATATCGGTAGGAGTTTGGTCTTCGGCATGTTGTTTCATTGAGCACTTTGTGTCTTGCCGACCGGCACAAGAAAGAACATATCAGCATGACATTGATCGTGGTCTTGGCGACAGTGGAAAGGGCATATTGGCAAAGGAAATCATCTTCAGTGTAATGTTTCATCGAATACGTCATGTCTTACCGACTCGCGTTTGGATAGGCATATCGGCATGAGTTTGGCTACCGGGCTGAGGTCTTAGCGATTTCAACAGGTCTCACCAACTAATACTTGAGGTGGTTCTTCAGCGTAAGTAATCCTTCATCGGCATGTGTCTTGGCGAGTTTGAATTGTTACATCGACCGACAACTAAGAGAACCCTTCGGTATGACTCATGTGCAACGATGAAAGGTCTTGGCGAGTGTGAATTGTCTTACCAACTGGCGATAGAGGAGGCTTATTGGTGAGAGTTATAGCTTCGATGAAATGTCATGGTGATCTCGTGGTGTCTTACCGACTTGGCACAAAAGGCTTATCGATAAGAGTTAGCTATATCGGTACTAGGTCTTGGCAAGTGACCTCGGTCTCGCCGATGGAAAACAAAAGGCTCCTTGTCAGCATAAAAAATGATTTGTCTAAGCGACTCATAGTGGATGAGGTCTTTCGGTATGACTCAAGTATTCTATGAGAGGTCTCCCCGATAACGGTATGCTATAGCGACACACAAGTGGATGAAGAATTTCAGAAAGACATGGTGTGCTCTACAGGAGGTCTCCTCGATATCATAATGTTATAGCAAAGCACATAAGACAAAAGGTCTTTGTCTGTATGAGAATTGATTTCTCTTGGCGATCTAAGGTGAATTTAGGGTGTTTCAGTATGACATAAAACAATCTACAAGATGTCTCCCTAATTGTTTGAAGTTACAATGATACACGAGATGGATGGGAGTATCGGTGAAACATAGAGCATTCTATATAGCATCTCCCCGACTTCGTATTGTCTCAACGACATCGGGTGAAAGGATGAATTTTGGAAAAACAAAGTCTTATCTACAAAATGTCCCCCCGACAGTTGATGGTTACAACGACACATAAGAGGGATTTCGGTGAAACATCATGTGGTTTGTGAGAGGTCTTCCCGACATCGCTGGGTCACGGTGAAGGAAAATGAGTAAAAGGCTATAGTGACAGTGAATGAAACAAAAGGGCATCTCGGTGAGAAAGATTTTAATGTCTCAGTGATTGGAAAGAACAAAACATATGAGCTCTCGGCGTGACATAATATAGTCGTTATGTCAAGTCTCCCTGACTCTGATGGGTTATGGCGAAAGTGATAACTAAAAGGAACGATCAACATTTTAATTGCCTTCGACAGAACTATCTGGATGTCTCAGCGTATGGTTAACGAAGTCTCAAACTCTGTGGCCATCATGGAAATTTCTAAATATAGTTGCAGGCTGACATCATTGATTGCATCGAATCTCAGAACCGTTACATGGCAGCATATTCATTGAGTTCCCTCTTTGAGCAGTTGCGTTTTTGAAATAATGGATGATTTGCAACTCTCTGGATAAGCATTACTCTTGATTTTTTTCCCATCATCTACAGACTGTCATTATTCAGCTAAAATTAGCATGTGAGTTTCAAATTCTGGTGAAAAATGCAAGACCTTATTATTGACTAACATACTTGAAATGTATATAAATACCCATGTTGAAAATTGTAAGGGTTGTTGGTTGTAATTCTGAGAGTATCATTCCTTGTCTATATGGAAATGTATGAATGAACTCTATAATAAAACAGAGAGATATGTGCTTAACTAAAAATAGAGAAATCCTCCGAGTCATTATTATTGTTCAAAACATAATTTGAGGGGTTGGTACTCTTTGAGATAGATATCTCTAAATGAGGGGTTGGTGCTCCTTGAGTGGGTGCTCAAAAATCAGCCTATAAGGCATTGTGAACTTTTGTCTAAAAGATTAAGCTTGGAAGGCATTTTGGGAGTGGTTTTTATACCCCAGGAGGGTTTTCCACTCGGTAAAATCTTGAGTCTCCTTGTTCTTCTGAGTTTTCTCTGCTTTACTGTGTTGTTATTTCAGTCCACTGTTTGGTTATTACTTTTCTCAATTCTGTTTATGAATGATTACATTCAACTCTTGAATGCATTAATTAGAGTATATTGAGATCAGATCTGTGCTATGGTTTTTTGAATTTGTGAAAATTGGTCAAATCTGTTAAGACACTGATTCACCCCCCCTCTCAGTGTCATTTTAACTCCAACAATTGGTATCAGAGCGTAGGGTCCTCTGATATGTTTTAATCACCTTGGATTGATCTTGGTCTTGGAGTTTGTTTTTAATGGCACATTCTCAAGATGGTGCCTCTATATTCAGAGCCCCGTTATTTGATGGAACTGATTATGTGTTCTGGAGAATCAGAATGGAAGCTTTTCTTGTTTCTTTTGATGTTGATGTTTGGAGCATTGTTTTAAATTATTACAATGTGCCAGAATCTATTCCCACTAATGTTGCTGAAAAAAGAGGTATGAAACAAATTCTAGAGCTAAGCATGCCATCTTGTGTGGGTTAACTAAAGATGTGTTCATTAAAGTCATGCATTGCAAATCTACTCATGGAATTTGGGAAAAACTTGAAACTATATATCAAGGGAATGAGAAAGTCAAACTGTCAAAAATCATTACACTCAAACATCAGTTTGAGGAGTTGAAAATGAAGGATGATGAAAAAGTGGATGAATATTTCCTAAGAGTTGATGAAGTTGTCAATTCAATGAAAGGTCTAGGTCAAGAGGTTAATGAATTTGATGTGGTCACAAAGGTTGTTAGAACGTACCATCCAAATTTGAATCTAAGGTTTCAGCCCTAGAAGAAAAGAAACACTTTGATAAGCTTACCTTAGACAACCTACAAGGAATACTTACTGCCTATGAAATGAGAACTAGCAAAAACAATTCAACAGGAAAAGAAACTGCCTTTAACATTGAAAAGAAAGAAAAAGTCGAAGTCAGTGAATCATAGTTGTCTGATTCTAAAGAATCCCATTTTGGTAGAAGATTTAAAAAGGGATCAAGAAAATATAAGGGAAAACTTCCCTTTAAATGTTTTAACTGTGGAAAAATAGGTCACTTTGCTGCAAAGTGTCCCTATGATGATCAAATCTGTGACAACGAGACAACTGAAAAATAGCCTATGAAGAAGGCCTTCAAACCTAATCGAAAATTCTATTTCAAAAAGAAGAAAAGTCTATTTAGTAAGGATGAATCTAATGTTGAGTTTGAAGATTCATCAGCTGAAGAAGATGAAACCTTGTTCATGGCTGAAATTACTTAGCAAAATGATACAAACACCATTGAAATTGAAGAAGGTGAAGTAGATCTTGAAAGTGAGCTGAAATGTGCTTTACAAGAGATCAGAAAACTCAAAAAATAAGTTCTTACTCAAGAACATAAACCAGATCAAGAAATGGTCTCTTTGAAAACTCAGCTTGAAGAAGCTAAAAGAGTTGAAAACTGCCTTCAAGCGACTGTAAGCTGCAAAGATCAAGAAATGAACAAAAAATGGAACAAGAAGTAGTCTATCTTAGGAAAGAAATTGAAAAATATGAAAGCACTCTAAAATTGAATGAGATGCTCAGCAAGTAGAAGATGTACAAAGATAAAACTAGTGTTGGTTATGAAAAGGGTGAATGCTCAATTGACCATGCAAAACAAAACCCCTCTTCTGAAGTCAAAGGTTCAGGTTCAAATCACTCAAAATTTGGTAAGGATTATGTATAGTCTTTAAGAGGTAATATATCTTCATACAGAGTCAATCCTTTCTTCTATGGTTATTGTTTTTTTTGCAACAAATTTGGGCATAAGGTGAGCACTTGCAAGCTTATGAATTCTAGAATACCCAGGTTTGGTCTTAGGCAACACTATGGTTTTGTTAGACAAATCAGATGTTTTAAATGTAATGCTTTGGGACATTCTATCAAACAGTGCAGAACTGATCTACAATCTAAACATCAAAAAATTAAAAAGGTTTGGAAACCTAAGACTGTCAACAACATTGAGCAAACTATGCTGGTTCAAACAGCTTTTCATTCCAAGAAAAAGGACTTATGGGTCCTAGACAGTGGATGTTCTAACCATATGACTGGCGACAAGGATAAGTTTATAAATCTTGAAGATTATGTAGGTGGATATGTTAAGTTTGGTGATAACTCTGGTATTCAAATTAAAGGTAGAGGTTCACTTCTTCTGAATGAAGACACTCCTATCTATAATGTGTACTATGTGGAAGGTCTCAAGCACAATCTTCTAAGTGTTAGTCAAATCTGTGATAGTGGTTATCATGTTCTTTTCACTTCACAAGGATGTGAGATTAAAAACAAGCTAGGAAAGGCTATTGCAGCTGGAAGGAGGACAAAAGGAAATGTGTACAATATTCTTGACACATCAAGCAATGACAATAATCAAGGTATGTGTTTAATGAGCCAAATTGAAGAAAGTTGGTTATGGCATAAAAGATTAGGACACATAAACTTTGAAAATCTGGTTAGAATAAGTAAGAATCAGAATGTTAGAGGTTTACCAATCCTTAACAAGCCAGAAAATTCTGTGCAAAGAATGTCTAAGTGGTAAACAAACTAAAATCACTTTTAAAAAAAAAAGAACATTCTTCTTCAAAACCTTTACAACTTGTGCACACTGATTTATGTGGACCAACCAGAACAAGGTCTATTAATGGTGAAAGGTACTTTATGCTGTTTGTGGATGATTATACTAGAATGGTTTGGGTCACATTTCTTAAGCACAAATCATAAGCATTTGAAAGGTTTAAAATCTTCCATAAATTGGTTGAGAAGGAATCTGATTTGAAACTTAAATGTCTGCGATTTGACAAAGGAGGTGAGTTCACCTCTCAAGAGTTTATTGATTACTGTGAACAACATGGCATTAAAAGATAGTATGCTGCAACAAAAACACCTCAACAAAATAGGGTAGTTGAACGTAAGAATAGAACTGTAAAAGAAATGGCTAGAACCATGCTAGATGAAGCTAAGTTGTCTAATATGTATTGGAAAGAAGCTGTTCATACAGTTGTATACATTTTGAATAGGGTGCAGCTTAGGGTGAAATCTAAACACACTCCTTATGAACTTTGGTATGGAAAAACTGCTTCTGTCAAACACTTCAAAATTTTTGGAAGTAAGTGTTTTATCAAGAAAGATGATGATAACCTTGGGAGTTTTCAATCAAAGAGTGATGAGGGTATCTTTTTGGGATACTCAACTCACAGCAAAGCTTATAAATTCCTTAACAAAAGGCTTAATAAGATTGTTGAAGTTGTTAATGTAAAATTTGATGAAAGACCACATTTGTATGCTGAATCTTTGCAGGATAATGAGGAAGAAGAACTTGAACTAGAAATAATTTCAGAAGGAACTGATTCAGCAAGCCCTAGAAATGAAATAGCAAGTCCTGAAAGGTTGCATCAAAAGCTCTAGCTAAATATCACCCCAAAGATCAGATTATTGGGGATAAAAATGCAGGAGTTCAAACTAGAAGAAAGGCTGCAAAATCTGATGAAAAGGCACAAATAGCTTTCTGTCTAGTTACTCAGTTTGAGCCTAAATTTTTTAATGAAGCTCTCACAGACTCATGTTGGCTTAATGCTATGCAGGAAGAAATTGATCAAATTGAGAAAAATCAAACTTGGGAGTTAGTCCCAAGACCAGATGACAAGAATGTCATTGGAGGCAAATGGATATACAAAAACAAGCTTGATGAAAATGGTAATGTTATTCGCAACAAAGCAAGATTTGTCTGCAAAGGCTATGCTCAACAAGAAGGTATTGATTTTGGTGAAACCTTTGCACTCGTTGCTAGATTAGAATCTATCCAAATATTCTTGGCTTATTCTATTTATAAAGACTTTACTGTTTATCAAATGGATGTCAAAACTGCTTTTTTAAATGGCTATTTAGATGAAGAGGTCTATGTTAAACACCTGAAGGATTTATGTGCAAAGATAAGCCTGATCATGTTTACAGATTGAAAAAGGCCCTCTATGGCTTAAAACAAGCACCTAGAGCTTGGTACTCTAGGCTAGATAGTCATTTGCTTTCAAATGGTTTTGTTAGAGGAGGTGTAGATAGCAATCTTTATGTTAAAATTGAAGGTTCTGATATTCTAGTTGTTGAAATATGCGTTGATGACACTATCTTTGGCTGCAACAATGTTACATTGAGTAAAAAATTCTCTCAGCTAATGGAATCTGAATTTGAAATGTCATTATTAGGAGAATTAAATTTCTTCTTGGGTCTTCAAATCTCTCAACGTGAAAATGGAATATTTCTTTATCAAACCAAGTATGCTAGAGAGATGATTAAGAAATTTTAGATGGATGAATGCCATCCAGTTAGCACTCCAATGATTACTAGATGCAAACTTACTAAGGTTGATGATTCCCCTAATACAAATCAAACTGAATATAGATCAATGATTGGCAGTCTGTTATATTTAACTGCCTCTAGACCTGACATTATGCAAGTAGTTTGCATTGCTGAATAGTTTCAAAGAATCCCATGTCACTACTATTAAAAGGATTTTTAAATACATTAAGGGCACTCTTGATTATGGTCTTTGGTATCCTAGAAGAAATGATTTCTCTTTGATTGCTTATACTGATGCTGACTGGGTTGATTTCTCTTTGATTGCTTATACTGATGCTGACTGGGTTGGTTGTTTGGATGATAGGAAAAACACCAGTGGTGCTGCATTCTTTCTTGGTGATCGTTTAGTGGCTTGGCACAGTAAGAAACAAGAGTTTGTTTCTCTTTCTACTGCTGAAGCAGAATACATTGCTACCACTTCATGCTGTACTCAAGTTCTTTGGATGAGTCAAACTCTATCTGATATGGGTATTAAAGTTCCTAAACCTGTTTCTATTCTCTATGATAACACAAGTGCGATAAATATCTCAAAAAATCCTGTTATGCACTCTCAAACTAAACATATTGCTATCAAGTTTCATTTTCTGTGAGAAAAGGTTCTGGCTAATGAAGTATGTTTACATTTTGTTGGATCACAAGACCAGGTGGCTGATATTTTTACTAAGCCCTTAGCAAAAGAGCTATTTGAAAGGTTGAGACTTCAATTGGGAGTTATCTCTCAATCGTTACTGCTCTAATTCACCAAGCTTCAGCTTAGGGGGAGCATGTTCTATGTATTGTTTCACTTACAACTCTCCTACTATCTTGGTTGCTGCACTATTGCTCTATTTGCAGCCGGTTCTTATGGTATTTGGTTGGCTTCTCAGTTGTGCTTTCTAGCATTGCACATTCTTCTCTTCTATCCTTTGTCATTGAGCAAAAAGGGGGAGAATCATTTGTGTTTTGCCATCAAGGACAAAGGGGGAGTTTGTTGGTTCTCAGTTGTGATTTGTTTGGTTTGTCCTTGATGTCAAAATTCACCTTTGAGTATCTTTCGGTATAACATACTCATTGTCTCACCGATTGAAGGAAAATGAACATATCGACATGAGTTTGGTCTTCGGCATGTTGTTTCATCGAGCGCTTTGTGTCGTGCCGACCGGCACAAGAAATAACATATCGGCATGACATTGATCGTGGTCTTGGCGATAGTGGAAAGGGCATATCGGCAAAGAAATCATCTTCGGTGTAATGTTTCATCGAATACATCATGTCTTACCGATCCACGTTTGGATAGGCATATCGGCATGAGTTTGGCTGTCGGGCTAAGGTCTTAGCGATTTCAATAGGTCTCACCAACTAATACTTGAGGTGGTTCTTCAACGTAAGTAATCCTTCATCGCCATGTGTCTTGGTGAGTTTGAATTGTTACATTGACCGACAACTAAGAGAACCCTTCGGTATGACTCATGTGCAACGATGAAAGGTCTTGGCGAGTGTGAATTGTCTTACCGACTGGCGATAGAGGAGGCTTATCGGTGAGAGTTATAGCTTCGATGAAATGTCATGGCGATCTCATGGTGTCTTACCGACTTGGCACAAAAGGCTTATTGATAAGAGTTAGCTATATTGGCATGAGGTCTCAGCGAGTGACCTCGGTCTCGCCGATGGAAAACAAAAAGCTCCTTGTCGGCATAAAAATGAATTTGTCTCAACGACTCATAGTGGATGAGGTCTTTCGGTATGACTCAAGCATTCTACGAGAGGTCTCCCCGATAACGGTATGCTATAGCGACACACAAGTGGATGAAGACTTTCAGAAAGACATGGTGTGCTCTACAGGAGGTCTCCCCGATTTCATAATGTTATAGCGAAGCACATAAGACAAAAGGTCTCTGTCAGTATGAGAATTGATTTCTCTTGGTGATCTAAGGTGAATTCGGGGTGTTTTAGTATGACATAAAACAATCTACAAGATGTCTCCCTAATTGTTTGAAGTTACAACGATACACGAGATGGATGGGAGTATTGGTGAAACATAGAGCATTCTATATAGCATCTCCCTGACTTCGTATTGTCTCAGTGACACGGGGTGAAAGGATGACTTTTGGCAAAACAAAGTCTTATCTACAAAATGTCTCCCCGACGGTTGATGGTTACAGCGACACATAAGAGGGCTTTCGATGAAACATCATGTGGTCTACGAGAGGTCTTCCCGACATTCCTGGGTCACGGCAAAAGCAAATGAGGAAAAGGCTATAGTGACAGTGAATGAAACAAAAGGGCGTCTCAGTGAGAAAGATTCTGATGTATCAGCGATTGGAAAGAACAAAACATATGAGCTCTCGGCGTGACATAATGTAGTCGTTATGTCTTCTCCCCAACTCTGATGGGTTATGGTGAAACCGATAACTAAAAGGAACGATCAATGTTTTAATTGCCTTCGGCAGAACTATATGGATGTCTCAGCGAATGGTTAACGAAGTCTCAAACTCTGTGGCCGTCATGGAAATTTCTAAATATAGTTGCAGGTCGACATCATTGGTTGCATCGAATCTTAGAATCGTTACATGGTAGCATATTCATTGAGTTTCCTCTTTGAGCAGTTGCATTTTTGAAATAATGGATGATTTGCAGCTCTCTGGATAAGCATTACTCTTGATTTTTTTTCCATCATCTACAGACTGTCATTATTCAGCTAAAATTAGCATGTGAGTTTCAAATTCTAGTGAAAAACGCAAGACCTTATTATTGACTGACATACTTGAAATGTATATAAATACTTGTGTTGAAAACTATAAGGGTTGTTGGTTGTAATTCTGAGAGTATCATTCCTTGTCTGTATGGAAATGTATGAATGAAATCTACAATAAAATCGAGAGAAATGTGCTTAACTGAAAATAGAGAAATCATCTGAGTCATTATTATTGTTCAAAACATAATTTGAGGGGTTGGTACTCTTTGAGATAGATATCTCTAAATGAGGGGTTGGTGCTCCTTGAGTGGGTGCTCAAAAATCAGCCTATAAGGCATTGTGAACTTTTGTTTAAAAGATTAAGCCTGTAAGGCATTTCAGGAGTGGTTTTTATCCCCAGGAGGGTTTTCCACTCGGTAAAATCTTTAGTCTCCTTGTTCTTCTGAGTTCTCTCTGCTTTACTATGTTGTTGTTATTTCAGTTCACTGTTTGGTTATTACTTTTCCCAATTCTGTTTATGAATGATTACATTCAACTCATGAATGCATTAATCAGAGTATATTGAGATCAGATCTGTGCTATGGTTTTTTGAATTTGTGAAAATTGGTCAAATCTGTTAAGACACTGATTCACCCCCCCTCTCAATGTCATTTTAACTCCAACACTAAGTCACCTACTAAGGGAAATGGGGTCTAAGAATGTGTTGGGACTTTGTTGATGGTTTTGATAGTTTAGAATAGGTGATTATATAATGTAAGTGTGGTTAGTAGGGTTCTATTTATTATGTATATGTTTTGGGCCTTTTGCCTTAGCTTGATGCCTAAGGAAGTTTGACATAATTTGTGGTATCAGAGCCAAGTAGAGGATTGTTGTTTTAGTTCATTTTAAGAGTAGTTGATTAGTTAAGAATTCAAGTTTGTATGAGAAGAAAATTATTTTTCAGCTCTATACCATTACTGGTATTAGAGAAGGAACTAACTCCTACAGGGGTGAAAGAAGACCTTTGTAAAGAGATGGCATTCAAAGCTCGTGAAAGAGGATGAGGTCAAGGAAGACCAACTATAAATGTCAAAAATTTAGAGGAGATTAGGAATCTTAGGATAAGACCACATGATGTTGAAATGTCTTAGAGGAAAGGCATAGATCAAGGAGATGTTAGTGAGGAAGAATTAGAGGAAAAAGGAGATGTAGATGTAGCTGTCCCAGAAGAAGAAGAGAGGTTTAAAAATAGAATGATCATGACTATTATGGGAATAAATTCCAAAACTAAGATGGAGATTCCTATGTATGAGGGTAGCTTGAAGCTTGAAGAACTCATTGATTGGATTGATGCATTAGATAAGTACTTTGAGTATGAAGAAGAGGATGATGAAAAAAAGGTGAAATTTTCTATTACAAGATTGAATGGGTCATGCATCCATTTGGTGGGATGGAGTATGGGAGAGGATAAGAAAATGAAATCCCAAGATCAGAGATTGGGACATAATCGTTGCAAAACTAAAGTTCATACCTAAAGTTCATCAAACTAGTTTATTTAGAATACTTCAAAGTTTAAGGAAAAGAGACATGTCAATAAGAGACTACACAGAGGAGTTCTATAGGCTAACTACAAGAGCAGGACATATAAAGGACAATTTAGAAAAGGTAGAAAGATATCTTAATGGTCTGAAATTTACCATTCTAGATGAGATTAATATTTTTTCTCTTAGATCAGTTGATAAAGCTTATCAATTGGCACTCAAGGTGGAAGAGAAACTTTCCAAGAAGCAAACTTAATGCTCAAGAAGAAGAGGTAGAAATTTTAGAGGTAGAGGACAACAAGGGGGTAGAAGGTAGTTGCAATCATCTTAAGAGGAGGCTAGCAACTCACAAAGCCCAAGAGGAGACTATGCATCAAGAAGAAGACCTTACCAAAGAGGAAGAGGAAGGTTTATGGGTAATTCTTTTAGATGCAAAAAATATGTAGCTCATAGATCATATAAATGTCCAAAAAACCCCTCTACTAGTGAAGAGAGAGGTGTTCATGTGGCTCAAGGTGAAGAAGAGGAAGAGATAGAAGAACCTATGTTTTATGAAGATCCACCTGAAGTTGGTGAATCACTCTTGATGAAGAGAGTATTACTCAAACCCAGCAAGGAAATCATAGAACCACATCAAAGGAATAATTTGTTTAGGACAACATACAAGAAAGTGTTGCAAAATCATCATAGACAGTGGGAGTATAGACAATCTTGTTTCAACAAAAATGGTGGAGAAACTAGGTTTCAAAAAGGTAATGCATCCTACTCCTTACAAAGTATCATGAATGATTCCCATTTCAAGCAAAAAATACCTTTTTCTATGGTACAGGGACTCACACGCCACCTTGGGCATATGAGTCCTGCCTAGGTTTTGGGGTCCCAATCTATATTTTGCACCTTTCTAAGCATTTTTGAAAATTGTCCCATAATTAATGCCTAATGCGACTCATAAACCACTGCTGGCATATGAGTCCTGTGTGGCCCAAAATTAAATTTAATTCAAATTCTTAGTGGGATTTTATTCTCCTAGATCTAATGTTAGCTTGTAGTGTTGTAGTTTCGAGAAATTTGGCATAATTAAGTATAAATACAAGTTTCTTTCACTCATTTTACACCTAGCAAGTTGAATGAGCATCCTTATAAAAAATTTGAGTTCAAAAGAGCATTAAAGTGTTTACAAGAGAATTCAAGAGTCTTCAAGAGGTGATTATCAAGTGTTTTAGACCATTATTCAAGTATCAAGCATCATGTCAAAGTCATCATGCATAATGCTTGTTTTTGAGCTAACAATTGTGATGTAGGGTTTCATGACTCAAGCTAGCATTCAAGTCAAGATCTATCATATCCAAGCAAGAGTCAAGATCTACATCCATTAGAGCCACTTCATACATGTTTACAACACTTCATTGCTAGGGTTTGGTGAGTTGTAACATTGCATGTTGTTCATTCACCATTCTCTTGTCCTATTTCATTTCATTTCAAAGTTTGACTACCAAAATGGGGTTTGACCAAGGCAAACCCCTTTCTACTAACAAAACAACATTTTTCCCTCTCTTTAGTGTGTGATTTACATATATAGGTTGAAGGAATATTGATGAGAAAGTTTGGAGAAAGTTGTCAAAGTTATCACCTTGCATTGAAGATCATGGGAGAACATCTATAGGTTGCAAACTCAAGATTTAGATCTAAAAAATCAATTGGAAAAGACAAAGCATACATTGAGGATCAAAACCAAACTTTGAATTTCTAGAAAACCATAACTGTACTAATATGCTAGTTCTGGCATATGAGTCCCATTATAGGTCATTTTCCAATTTTTTGCAGAATCAGAATCTACAGTGCTAGAAACTTGCTCCTATTCAGAAACCCTGATCTGGGACTAAATCACCCAGTCTTAGCATTAAAATTAGTGTTTTTAGCATTTCAGAACTTCATCCAGCCCTCTTCAAGTTTTCACATGGAAACTTCTGATTTTACATCTTTTTATTCGAATATACATACTTTTCTAGGTCATTTAGTGAAAGATTGCACTACATAGGTTTAAGCATTAGGTCTTGCACTTCATTTATCCTTCCAAGCCCTAGCTTGGTGGCGAACCCCTTTATAGTCTCTAATCAGACCCTAGGATAGCCATATTGTCAGATCTCTTTCTCCTTTGTACATTGGATTGAGATCTCTAGGGTTTTCCTTCAATGAAATGGTTGGGGAGTGTGTTTTCTCTATGTCTTAAACCATAAGAAGAAAACCCATTTTCCATTGTTTCACATACAATGACCCCAAATTCGTGGATCCCTTTTGTGTTTGGGATTTCATTTGGGGGGAAACCCCTTTTCATGACATAGCTTCATTTGGAAACATATGCTTGACATAGGGATTTCCAAGTAAGCTCTCATGTCTTGTTTAGTATTTATCATTTGCTACTTTAAGGTAATTTCTCACAACATGGTGTTTAGCAATTTCTTTAAAGTGGGGGCATACAAATGGAATTATCATTTTAAAATTGTTGACTATACCTTATATTTCATAGTGCAGTCTTCTTACTTCATGAGATGTGTCTTCTTCTTTGTGGTGGCATTTGGTTTGATGTCCTTCAAGAGAGTGACATTTCTTGGCATACAACATTCCTCTTAGTCGTGATGCTATGCATCACATTCCCTAAGATGCAAATCTTTTATCCTAGACTTGTCCTCTCTTGGAGAGATAAGGCACAATGTTCCCTAAGAGGAGACCTTACATGAACTAAGAAAAACCTCTTTCAACATGTCTTATCCTATTTTCATTTTGTTCATTAGTGTTTAGCATAATGTAACTTGATAACCTTGTGAAGCTTGAAGTTACAAGCTTTTTCATGGCCACCAAGCATAACATAC
Source organism: Sequoia sempervirens (assembly GCA_007258455.2). Classification (NCBI taxonomy): domain Eukaryota; kingdom Viridiplantae; phylum Streptophyta; class Pinopsida; order Cupressales; family Cupressaceae; genus Sequoia; species Sequoia sempervirens. The sequence goes on along the minus strand of VDFB02146322.1, from coordinate 98,201 downwards.
CTTGCTTGCCAATGGGGCGATGTTTTCTCATAAGTGTTTAGTATAACACAACTTGCTAAGCCTTATGGAGCTCGAAGTTCATATTTTGTGGTGCCTTATCGAAGTTATCAAGAGGTATAACTTTGGTATGGTTATGGGAGCCTAATAAGATTATCTCATTTACCACTGTTGGGGGCTCACCTAATGGAAAACAGATTTCACTAGCTCGTGTGAGTGTGTATTGTTGTTTCCATAGTGGATAGCGGGTTTCACTTGTAAATTTTATTGGATAAACAACTAAGACTTGATCCACATCAAGTTGGACAAACAATCGAGGCTTGATCCACCCCTTTTTTTTTTCTTTTTCTTTCTTTCCTTAAGTCTTTGACATTGTATGATTCAATATCTTGTCACTGTTGTATATATATATTTAACATAGGCATGTGTCTCCTTGTGACTTTGTTGGATTTTCCATAAGATCTTAGATCTTGGGGGCATGATCATCCTCCATAACCCTTGTAATCTTATCCTTCCAACAATTGTACAATTAGACCTTTGTTGATTGTCTACTTTAGTGTGATTTTGATGCAAGGTCATCCTCTCACTAAAGTGGGGGCTAAATGTAGTGTAGACAAATGTATCCCTTTACATTTTCACACTTTGTTTGAGCCCTCTTAATTAAAATGGACTTAATAATGTCTTAAATTAGTGCTGAAAAATGTATCCCTTTACATAAATTCACACTTTTTTTGGGCCCTCTTAATTAAATTGGACTTAATTATGCCTTAATAAGAACTATTTTACTTAGATACAAACCTAATAAATTACATTTTTCAAAGGGGAATCAGACAATAACTAATGCTAATACATAACACTTTACCTTGAGCAATGTGTGTTCTAGGAATAGGAACCTTGGACCCATTTTCCCATGGGTGAATGGGTTCTCCTTAGGCCTTTGAACCTAAATTTAAAATATGTTTTTGGTGGTATTAAGGTCCTTGAATCCATATTTCAATGTTGGCTTGTAATATTTAAATTTTGGGAAATTAAGGATACATTCCTATAAATACAAGGTTATTTTCTAAGTTTCACCTAGAGAACCTCAATATCATTTTCAAGTGAGAAAAAGTATAGCAAAGTTTACGATCAAGGGCATTCAAAAGTATATTTATCAAGAATTTTATATCAGCAATCAAGATTCAATCATCATGTGAAAGTCTTCTTGCATCATGCATGTTTTTGGAGCTAACATTGTGATGTAGGTTTCAAGATAAAGTCAAGCATTCAAAGTCATAATTCAAGTATCAAGATCAACATCTATTGAAGACATTTCATGCAAGATAGTTAATCAACATTGTATATTTCCAAAGGTTCATTCAAGGGTTTGGTGAGTTACAACATAGCACTATTCATTCATCATTCCTTTTGTTGGTGTTTTTTCCAATTGAACTTGGGAATTGTCTAAAGGATAGCTAGTACTTATATTCAAGACACCCCTAGGATAGTGTCCAACACGAGTAAAGAGTTCTGAAGTCTTTAATCCTACACTTTAGGCTTTATGGGACTAGGGAGGGTATTTCCCGACTGTGTTTGAATTCTAGTTTGTTAAAATGGAGAACAGTTCTTCACAAATGGTTCCTACTTCGGGAAAATAAACAAAACTAACCAAAGATTTGGAAAATCTTTAAGCAAACAACTATCCATTTTTTAGGAATAGAGATGCATTTCCAACTTGCATTTTAGAATTGACAGGATTTTAATATGTGTTGTTCTTATTTTGAATCTATAGCTAGGAATTTCACTGATTCATTAGATTAGATGAATTCTTGACAAACAAGCCAGTGCCTCATCAATTGGGTAAATGGAGCCAAACATGAAAAACTCAATTATACACAAATTATTTAACCTTGAAATAGATGGACTATTCTTGTAATGCCTTGCAGTACAAAACTCACAATATCCAAAACATCACTTCTTATCAAATCCATTGCAAACTATCAAAAACCTATGACTCTTCTCAAAGCATTTTAATTAGCTCTTTGAGCTAAAGCAAAGAAACAAAGCCATACAATCAATTCCACCATTGGTGACAAATGAAAAGATCTTTGATATTCTCATTCATGATTTGCAAAAATATATAGAGGAGAGCATATGCTTGGGAATGCAGATTTGTTTTGATTTCAGTAAGTTACATAAAACTATTTAATACTACTACATATGGGACCTATACCCAAGACAATTAACCAACAAATTCATCAAGTGTTTTGCATTACATTTTTTCTTTGTACTTATATTTTACCTAAACCATTCTAGACTCAAAATTTTGACCCCTGTAATGAGCCTTCAAATCCCTTTTATAAAAGAAGGGAGCAACAAGCATCAGGCTCATTATAGTTACATTTAGTAATAATTTCAAAATCAATTTCATTTCATTTGGGTTGGTTCCTGAACCATTACATTTATCCATTCCTTTATCATGGGAAAGAAAAAAGGAAAAAAAAGTGCCAAGCCATTGGTTGGGGTAGCACACACAATCCTTCCAAAACTTGTCACCAAAATCAGTGCATTCACCAACATCGAGGAGTCACCATCATTACTAATGGTACAAACCAACGAACCAACAACAAGGGAGTCAAGTCATCACAACATCCAAAAACAAGCACCATTGAAAAGAGAACATGAGTGTTACCTTGCCTTGTTAGCAGCTGAGTAAACACCCTCACTAGGCTTCCTGACAAAAACTGGAGTTGCAACAATTACCTCATCATTCAAGTCATAATAAGGCACAAGCTGAGAAATAGGAAACTGGCTAGAGTCAGGGCTGACTCCTTCCTCGCTCAAAGAATTATCATAAATTAGAACAGGAGCATTGGACTTTCCTGAACAGACCTTAGGACCCTGACCCGACCTCATTAATTCTTTTGCAAAATTAGGCCCCTTCCTTTTAACTATGACCAGTTCTTCTGAAACCGTCCTACTCCTGAGGATGTAGGTACTCTTAACAATAGTTATCTTGCTCTTCCTACATACACTCCTCTTTCCTTTTGGGACAATGGACACTTCTGTCAGGATGGGTTTGGCTTCAAACACATATGCCAATGATTCCTACATATTTAACCTTCTGGACCTTCGGATTGGTGTAATGGGAGTTCTCAGATCACTCATTTTTCATAGCCAATTTTACAAGAAAACACTAGCCCAGACCTTTAGAAAATCACCACTCACAAAAAAAGCAACCCCAATAGCCCAAGACAAGAAAATACAAATCACAATTGAGCTACAACAATGATACAATTAAAATGCAAACATGCGCACTTACAAACAAAGGAATGTCATATCACCACCTCTGTGAAAATTTGATCAATACTCAAGTTGTACTCCTACTGTACCTATAGCAATTATTTTTGTGCCTTGATAATTGGAGAAGATCAAACACACTACAAGAAATCCTCAATAAATAGAGGAATTAGAGGTGAGTTGCATTTAATGGCCACCCTGGCTTGCTCGTGTGAATAAAAAATCAATCGTTGCATGCTGAATCTCGACCGTCAGTCATTTAGGATTTAAAACTCGATCAACAAGGCCCATTATGGATCACCACTTGCTTTCTTGATCATAGAAACAACGATGAGGTGCTTTAAAAACACCATGTACTCAAATGTACCCAGCTCCTTAATGATCAACTTGCCCACCATCGATCCTGATTCTAGGATAATCTTAGCTAGAAACCAAAAATATCGCTCATCGCTGATTCAGTTTTTCTTTTGGGCCTCGTCAAGCGATGGATGAGAAGCTAGCAATGATATATCAGCCATTGATCCTGATAAAATAATGATCTTGGCTGCAAACTTCATTTACCTCACTCATCGCTTGTCCATTCTCCCTTAAGCGGCTTCAACAAGTGATGCATCAAACCTGCGCGATGGGAAGAAAGTCAACCATCAGTGGTTGTGGGTTCAACCCTAGCCTACATAAAACAACTAGTGATAGTTATAAGGCCAACAATGGGTTAAAAGTTTAACCACATCGCTCATCGAGTATTGCTTTCTGATGGTGCCAATATAACGCACGATAGGCAATGAGCCTAACCCAGTGAGAATGACAATGCTTCGCTCATTGCTCGATGGAAAAGGGAGATGATAAAATAACATATGATGGGTGACATTACCATAAACAATTAGAAAGGCACAATATCGCTCATCACAGGTTAGATGCAAGGCATCTCTGGAAGAGATGTGATGGGCGATAAACTACGAGGAGACGAACTTGAGTGGTTTTAAAAGCACTTGGGCTTAAAATCATTTTAAAAGAGGGTTTCCTAGGCTCGATGGGTGGCTTAAGTGTTGGGGCCAGTTGAAACAGTGATAGTGAAGGACATAAAATGCCACTTAGGTGACGGGTTACCCAATTTAGCCAATCAACAAGGAAACGAAAGCTGATAAGAGAATTGAGGGTATAAATGGAAGTGGGAACCATAAAACCCTAAACCCTAGTGATAACAAGGCATGATCAATAACATGCTTGAATATAGAACCATGGGACAATGAAATTTTAGCGTTCCACCAATGGCTCCGACTAGGGATGTATGCCTCCTATAGGCATAGAAAGAATTCAGATCTTTGGTAGAAGTCAACCAAATGTCGAGTCCATTGGGTGATCTCATATTGCTCCTTTATTCATCTTCCTTTTCGACTTCACTTGGTGACCCCGGTCCATCAAGTGAAAAAGAGAGTCAATTCTTTCCTCTGTCAAACATTTTGTCTTGCTCTGATAGCAAAGGATCAATATGTGCATTATGCATTTCTAAGCAACCATCATCATGATGATTGACATCATCAATTCCACTTGCTATGAAACTACCTTGTTCATCAACTTGTTGCACCATATGTTCACCTAATTGAATTGGAAAAATAAAACATTCATATTCCACTTGATATTGAGTTGTAACATCACATTCAATTTGTACATTAAATTGAAATCCTTCATAAACACCCTATTGTATGCTGGGCCAAGCTTGTGAAGTATCGAAGAGAGAGAGGTCATATTCAACAACACCTTCATTGTACTTGACATGAGTTTTTTTTTTAAAGGTGCAAAGCACCCATGTTATTATGGTAAACGCTTTTTGACTGGAGCTATGAACTAGGTACAAGAAACCACAAGAAACAACCAAACCCGTGAGTGTAATGACCCAGCGAAGGCACAAGGCTGCAAGCACTTTGACCCAGTGAGGGTTTGAACCCTTGTGGCCATCACTACAACCAAGCGACTTGACCACCGAACCACACCCTTATCGGCGTACTTGACATGAGTTTTATCCTCATTAGATGGAAGCAATTCCATGATGAGGTCTTGAAAATGAGGGGTATTTGCAAAGAATTCAAGAGCACATTCATACTGGTTAACATCATACCTCATGCTGTCTGCATCCCTAAGTTGTTCTTCACTTAGGTCAAATAGTACAACAACATCAACATAATTTGAAGGTCCATCAAATTACTTCTCTTCATCAATATGTAGTGATGCTTCTTCAAGGCCCATATACTTGTCTAGATGCACCAATTGATTATTCAAGAAAGGGTTTTCTCATTTTTCAATATGGATATCATCCTCTTGCATACGTATGGTTGACAATGCAACCACTGATTCAAGCACACAACTAGGTGCCATAAAAGAATAAGTATATTTATCTATTTCTCCTTCAATACCAGCACCATTCTTAGGATTACCATCATGGACAGTAACATCTCCCTCTTCAAATTCTTCACCATGTGAACAACTGTCACATTTGACTATTAGCACATCAGAGTTTCACCCTTGGTAATCATCACATATAGTTTTCTCATCCACTTGTAGGCATATGAATTCACAAATACTTGCACCACTGCATCTTTCATGTGCCTAGGTAACTGTTGAATAAAAGTTACCTTCTTCAAGGATAGAATCAAAAGCCTGAATGTCATCTTGGTCCTTGTTTCTTGTTGTCTCATTTGTACCATCTCCTTCATATTCGAAAGTTGTAGTTGTTAAAAATTCATCAGGATTTTGAACAAAAAATGGGTTGTTTCTACACCAGTAGGGATCATCATTTTTCATCTCACATATTGATGAGGATTCATCATATAAGGGGTCCTACCACACTTTCATTGTAGTCGCACAGATTCCTGCTTTCTCAAGGTGAGAATCCCAACCCTTGGGATCATCAATGCACTCAAAATCATCGTAATCACTTGAAGAGCATATAGAAGAATTCTCAACATCATCTACATCATTTGCATTCAAAATTATTGACCCATATTCTGAAAACTCTTCACATGAAGAAAATTTTTCACTCCCAAGAAAATGCACCCTCCCAAGGCTATCGACACATCCTCTTCTTGGAGCAAGGGATTCCATCTCTATTTCATAAGAAGAGTTATAGTCAACAGAGGACTGACCAAGCTCAATTTCATCTCCTTGGTCTCTGTACTGTGACATAACATTAACTACACTTGCATCATCATTGATTTCATCATGATTTGAAATTACCTCTTTCCCTCTTTGTATTTCTTCAATTCTAATAACATCCCGAGGGCGTAGATTATGTATGGCTACCTTTTCCTCAAATTTCATATCTTCACTCTCATCACTACTGCAAGAATCTGAATATATGTTGCCTGTAAATTGACAATGATTAATCAATTGTTCACATTCTGATATATTGTCTTCATTTGACTACTCTATCTTTTGATCTTCCTTAGCATGGCAATTATTACTAACATTTTGAGAAACAACATGTTGTATGTGGCTATACTTGATGTCTTTTACAGTCCTTATCTAGTCCACCACTTGATCAAGACCATGAGGTTTCAGATCCTCCAATAATTTACTCAACCCTGGCTTGTAGACCTCACAAAATAGACCAATGCATATTAAATCATTAGGTCTAACACTCTTGGTTATCTCCATTAGGATATCCAGAAATCTTGAAAACAAGTTATATGGTAATTCTTTTGTATATCTCTTCATTTCATAGAACTTCCTAACAAGGAACATTGAATCAACCTTTCCCAACACTTGTTGTATGCTTGGGGTATGCTCAGGATCTACATATTGTAGAGATGGAATAGGCAAAGCATCTGAAGCATTTTTGTCTTGACAAACATTCCTGTTGTCTGATCTATTTGGTTCATTAACTTGAGTCGTGTTGGAACTATTCATGCTAGTAACCATATGTCCTTTCATGATTGAGTATTTCAAATTGTTTTCAATATTCATAGCTCAACTTGGTAAGCTTGTTGCAATGTAGTGGGCTCTTTATCTCTTAAAAAATAGCTCATCTTTCTACAAAATGCTCCCAAGTATATGACCAAACACTCAACATCATTTGGTCTCATGTTTTCAAGAATGTCCCTTATAGCCCTTGTGAATCTAAGGTTGAAAGCAAGAATTAGCTCTTCCCCATTTCTAGGGATCTCCATGAAGTTTTTTCTGACTACATTTGGGTTTATTCTTTCACCAAATTTTTCCATGAAGACTAACTTAAGTTCACTCCAAGAATGTACATAAGACATTGGTAGAAAAGAGAACCAGTCTCTTGCATCTCCTTTCAAGGATTGAACAAATAACTTCATGACCACATCTTCAAAGTCAATTTCATAATCTCCCATCATATCAAAAAATTCCTACAAATGTTTGCTTACTAATTCTGACCCTTCACCACTAAACTTTGGTATCTTAGCTCTGATCTTAGGTGGTACAACATTTGGATAACCACAAATATTACCAAAATTAATGACCTTGTACCTTTCGATACTAAAATTCCTTGATGTGACAAGGATTTTTCATTATGCATGGTTGTATCAATACCCACATCAGAATGTGTGGTTTGACAATGCATTCTACTATTTCCCCTAGAAGATTTGTTAAATATACCTTAAATTAAAAAAGGCAGTATGAACTCCCTCCAGAATTATGATCTTAAATCTTTACAATGCAAATCTTCTATCTCTACTTTGCATAATATCTTTCAACAAGTGAAATTCAAGAATATAACAAAATTCTACATCTATTTCAATTTCACTTTAATATTATGCAAAGATTACCATTCCTTTCTTTATTCTAGTGCTATTTCACCAAATTGAGAGTTATTTACATCATATCTTGAAAATTCCCACAAATCATTTGCAAATATGACAATATTTTCTTCAGATTCATGAGAATACTTGGAGATTTAGGGCAGCAATTCACTTTTTATTTTGAAACTTACAGATATGAAGCTTTGTTATATTCCTTATCAGGTTCTTTGAGTCAAATTTGCCACCTCCTTTCAGAGGAATATACTTCTAATAAGATGAAGTGTCTTCAAATTAAAGCTCCTTCTGGGTTTGCTTCCACCAGCGGAGTCACTTTCAAATCCTTAGAATTTTGCTGCAATTGAATCCTTTACAAGGTTCAAGAATTCTTCAATATCTGAACAAGATGTTCAAAATTATCACACCATTTGACTCTGTAGTACAACAATCTACAACTAGAGAATGAGAATTTTCTCCCCAACAAAGTCGCCAATTCTGTTGGTGTTTTTCCAGTTGAACTTAAGAATTCTCTAAAGGATAGCCAGTCCTTATATTCAAGAAATCCCTAGGCTAGTGGCCAACACAATGAGTAAAGAGATCTGAAGTCTTTACTCCTGCACTTTAGGCTTTGTGGGACTAGGGAGGGTATTTCCTGACTGAGTTCATTCTAATTTGTGAAAATGGAGAACACTTCTTCATAGATGGTTCCTACTTCAGGAAAATAAACAAAATTCACCAAAGATTTGGTAGATCTTTAAGCAAACAACTATCCATTTGCTAGGAACGAAGGTGCATTTGCAGCTTACATTTCAAAATTGACAGTATTTTAATAAGCATTGTTCTTATTTTGAATTTATGGCTAGGCGTTTCACTGATTCATTAGATTAAATTAATTCTTGACAAACAAGCCAGTGCCTCATCAATTGGGTAAATGGAGTAAAAAATGAAATACTTAGTAATACACAAATTATTTAACCCTGAAATAGATGGACTATTCTTGTAATGCCTTGCAATACAAAAACTCACAATATCCAAAACATCACTTCTTACCAAATCCTTTTCAAACTCTCACAAACCTATGACTCTTCTCAAAGCATTTTAATTAGCTCTCTGAGCTAAAACAAAGAAACAAATCCATACTATAATCAATTACACCATTGATGACAAATGAAAAAATCTTTGATATTCTCATTCACGATTTGCAAAAATATACAGAGGAGAGCATATGCCTTGGAATGTAGATTTGTTTTGATTTCAATAATTTACGTAAAACTATTTAAGACTACTACATATGAGACCTATACTCAAGAAAATTAACTAGCAAATTCATCAAGTGTTTTGCATTACATTTGTTCTTTGTACTTATATTTTTACCTATACCATTTTGGACTCAAAATTTTGACTCCTATAATGAGCCTTGAAATCCCTTTTATAAAAGAAGGGAGGAACAAGCGTTAAGCTCATTATAGTTACATTTAGTAATAATTTCAAAATCAATTTCATTTCATTTGGGTTAGTTCTCAAAATGTTACATTTATCCATTCCTTTTGTCATGGGAAAGAAAAAAGGCAAAAGGAGTGCCAAGCCATTGGTCAAGGCATCACACACAAGCCTTCCAAAAGTTATTGTCACCAAAATCAGTGCATTCACCAACATTGGGGAATCACTATCATTACTAATGACACGAACCAACGAACCAACAACAAGGGAGTCAAGTCATCACAACATCCAAAAACAAACACCATTGAAAAGAGAACACGGGTGTTACCCTGCCTTGTCAGCAACTAAGTAAACACCCTCACTAGGCTTCCTGATAGAAATTGGAGTTGCAACAATTACCTCATCATCTGAGTCATCATAAGGCACACGAGAAATAGGGCACTGGCCAAAGTCAAGGCCGACTCCTTCTTCACTTGAAGAATTATCATAAATTAGAATAGGAGCATTGGGCTTTGCTAAATAGACCTTAGGATCTTGACTCGACCTTGTTAATTCTTTCGAAAACTTAGGTCCCTTCCTTTTAACTCTGACCAATTCTTCTAAAATAGTCATACTTCTTAGGATGTAGGTACTCTTAACAATATTTTTCTCTCTTCCTATGTACACTCCTCTTTCCTTTTGGGATAGTGGACACTTTTTTCAGGAGGGGTTTGGCTTTAGACACATATGCCAATGGTTCCTGCAAATTTAACCTTCTGGACCTTCAGACCAGTGTAATGGGAGTACTCAGCTCACTTATTTTTCACAACCAATTTTATAAGAAAACACTAGCCCAGACCTTCAGAAAATCCCTGCTCATAGAGAAAGCAACCCCAATAGCTTGAGACAAGAAAATACAAATCACAATTGAGCTACATCAATGATACCATTAAAATGAAAACATGCACACTTATAGACCAAGGATTGTCATATCAGCACCTTTGTGAAAATTCACTCAATACTCAAGTTGTGCTCCTCTAGTACTTGTAGCAATTATTTTTGTGCCTTGATAATTGAAGATGATCAAACACACTACAAGAAATCCTTATTAAATAGAGGAATTAGAGGCGAGCTACATTTAATGGCCACCCTGGCTCGCTCATGCGAACAAAAAATAAATCATTGCATGCTAAATATCGATTGTCAATCGTTCAAGATTTAAACATTGATCAACGAGGCCCATTAAGGATCACTAGTTGCTTTCTTGATCACACTTAGAAACAATGATGAGGTGCTTTAAAACTGCTATGTACCCATCTGTACCAAACTTCGTAATGATCAACTTTCCCACCATCGATCTTGATCATGGGATGATCTTAGCCAAAAAGGAAACATATCACTCTTCGCTCGTTCGTTTTTGCTTTGGGACCTCATCAAGTGATGGTTGAGAAGCTAGTGATGAGATATCAGCCATTGATCTTGATCACAGAATGATCTTGGCCGCAAACTTCATTTACCTCACTCAACGCTCGTCCATTCTCCCTCAAGCAGCTTCAACAAGCAATGCATCAAACCCACACGATGGGAAGAACTCAACCATCAATAGTTGCGGGTTCACCCCTAGCCTACATAAAATAACCAATGATAGTTATAAGGCCAGTGATGGGTTAAAAGATTAACCGCATCGCTCATCAGGTATTGTTTTTTGATGGTGCCAATACAACACACGATAGGCAATGGGCTTAACATGGTGATAATGACAATTCTTTGCCCATCTCTCGATGGAAAAGGGTGGTGATAAAAGAACATGTGATGGGTGATGGACCATAAGCAATGAGAAAGGCACAATATCGCTCATCATGGGTTAGATGCAAGACACCTCTAAAAGAGATGCGATGGGCGATAAACTGCTAGGAGATGGACTTGAGTGGTTTTAAAAGCACATGGGCTTAAAGTCATTTAAAAAGAGGGTCTCCTAGGCTCAATGGGTGGATTAAGTGTTGGGGCCAGTTGAAACAATGATAGCGAAGGCTATAAAATGCCACTTAGGTAATGGGTTACTCGATTCAGCCGGTCAATAAGGAAACAAAAGCTGATAAGAGAATTGAGGGTATAAGTGGAAGTGGGAACCATAAAACCCTAAACCATAGTGATAACAAGGCATGATCAATCACAGGCTTGACTATAGAACCATGGGACAACGAAATTTTAGGGTTCCACCACCTTCTTTCATGCTTTATTTCAATTCAAGGTTTAATCACCCAAATGAGGTTTGACCAAGGAAAACCCCCATTCGCCAAAAATAAACATTTTTTCTCTCTTGTTTTTGTGTTGCAGATTTAGGTTGAAGAACGATTGAATACCTCTTGAAGTGCAAGATTGGAAAATTTGTCAAAGTTACAAAAGTTGTCAAAGTTGTTGGAAAATCATAGTATCTGACCTACAAATCTGATTTCTAACTTTCTGACATTGAAACTTGGACAAATCAGAAGCTACAAATCAATATCATAGGCTCCCAAAAGTTGTTGAAAAACCCTAACAAAAAACCCATTTGGCCATGGGCAAATGAGTCCTTGATAGCCTCTCAAAACTACCTTTTGGTGACTAGTAAACATCATTTTTCCCTTCTCAGATCTATCATCAATTTTTTGTTTCTATTAATATTGAGCTTTATATTATTGTTTCAAGTTTAAATTGGCATAATTAGCTGATTTTCTATTTTTAGTTTATTCTCCCAAAAGTGTTGTTTGAACTTGACCCCCATCCTTAAAGAATAAGGAAATATGAAGATTCTAACATTGAGTTGATTCACGTAAAGGTTTTTAGTCAATTATTTGTGGGGGATCTCATTTCCTAATGAAATAAAGGAAAATAGGTCTATCTATATCATTTTGGCGTACTGCCTTTCTTTTATAAAAACCTTATTTTCCAATGTTTTATTGAATAACTATTGTGAGGATGGTCTAGGTGAAAATTTAGAATAGATAATTTTGTTGGCCCTAGAAGTCTAGAAATATTAACTTTATGATGATAGAATGTGGTGATCTCTAAACCCTAACTTGATGATAATATCTAACACAAGTCTATATTTGTAAGGAATATCTATGAATATGGTTACTCACTTTCTTAGGTTCTCAAGTTTATAATTTTTATGCTTATTTAGAGTTTAGTTCTATGTTTTATATATCAAGGCTAAGATTCTAGAAAAATATGGAGTACCTAGCCTTATCATGCATAAGAACAAAACAAAGTGAGTTTAAAACCATTTTTTAAGTTAGGTTCATGCCTTAAAATACTTAAATCTAGAGGAAGTGGATGGATGATTTTTAAATTCATATTCATAAAATTAAGGGAACCCTTAGTTGGATCTATGATATTGTGTCAAAAATTAATAAATTTAAATTTAAATACATAAATATAAGAATATACGTAGTGATATATGGGTATGTGTAGGATCATGGTGGGCCAAAAAGTGGCAATGAGGAAAAAACACATCTTTCATCGACCCAAAAATGAGAAAATACCATGTTGAATTTTTTTAGGCTTGGGTGTCAGTACACACCACCATAGCAAACACCAAACCTAGTTTTCCAAATCGGATATCCAATTTGTAAAAATCATATATATACAAACTCTGTCGCTTTTTAAAAGTCATTTCACAGTTAACAACCCGCGGGCGCACAGTGAGTTGATTCTTCACGTAACAGATATCCGATTTGGCCAAAATCCAATTTGAAAAGGTAAGATTTTTTATTTTTTATTTGCTTTGATTCAATTTTAAATTAGATTTGGATAATTTCAAATAGTTTTTGGTGGATTTTTTTAAAAAAAAGGGTATTTGATTGAATTTTATGAAAAATTGAGTTTAGAATGGATTTTGATAAAAAAATGAATGTTTTTTGTGGATTTTTCTCAAAATAGGGTTTTTGATTGAATTTTTATGAAAAATTGAATTTAGAATGGATTTTGATAAAAAAATGATTTTTTTGTGGATTTTTTTTCAAAATAGGGTTTTTCATTGAATTTTTATGAAACAATTGAGTTTAGAATGGATTTTGATAAAAAAAAATGAATGTTTTTTATGGATTTTGATTTAAAAATAGTGTTTCTTATGTATTTGTATTAAAAATTAGAGAATTTTATAGATTTTTGTTAAAAAGTAGGGTTTTTTTGGATTTTTTTTAAAAACTAGGGTATTTTTATAATATTTTCATTTATATTGTCTAATTTTAATTATATTAATTATTTTTTAACTTTAATCAGGCATTATGGCTACTGAGAATGAGAATGCACAAATTCCACTAGTTGAGAATGAAAATCCACCAGCTGAGAATGAAAATGCAGAAATGCCAAATGCTCCACAACCTCCGCAACCATCAATTGAAGACTTAATTCATGAAAAATTAGAGCAATTGAGGGGCATTTGTGATGTTTATAAGAAAATCCCTTGATTATCCTGTATGCCAACCACATTGACAGGAATAATTACAAATGTAGAAACCCTCTCCACCCAACATAATGCCTTTCATTCGTGGCGAGAAACCATGAGGGAATATTATGCATGTGGATTGTCTCATGATGATGTGAAAGATCTCCAAATAAAAAAAGCCCAAATAGCCTCTTTATTTATTAACCTTAGCACTAGTTTTCCAGTTAATGTTAACAAACCAAAACTTTCTATAAAATGGTGCACGCAGAGGGGCATAGTAGTGTTGGATCTCAGTTGCGTTTATGGTTTGTCCTTGATGACAAAATCTCTTTTAGTTAGTTCTCTTTCATGATCAGTCTCAGTTTGGATCCTTATGTTTTATTATGGCACTTCTTTGATGTCTCCTGGTCAGGATGGTTCTCTTTGCATATCACAGGCTTACACATTTCGGTGTGAGAATGGCAGGGTCTCCCCGATCCACTTTGAAATATTTGTGTTGCCTATCGACAAGACATTTCTGATGTCATGTCGATTGAATTTATCATACAGGCTGCTGTCAGCAAGACTTCTCTTTTGTTTCGGCGACAGAAAGTGTTCTCTATCGGCATATGTTATTCCTTCGGTATGTGGTCTCAACGAAACTGGTATGTCACACCGATCAGAGATTAAATGGAAACACATCGGCAAGAGCTTAAGGCTTCGGTGAAGGGTCTTAGCGAATGTGCAATGTCACACTGACCATTGTTGGAGAATTGCATATTGACAAGAGTTTTTGCTTCGATAGAAGGTCATACCAAAAAAGGTTATGTCTCACCGACTAAGTGTTATGAAGTGCTTGCAGCAGGAGTTTGGTCTTTTGGCATGATGTTTCATCGAGTACTTTGTGTCTTGTCGACCGGCACATGAAAGAACGTATCGTCATGAGTTATACCATTGGAAATATGTCATAGTGAACCCTGTGGGTCTCGCCGATGAAATTCAAAAGGACTTTATCGGTGTGAGATTTGTTCTCTCTTAGCGATCTAAGGTGTTCGGGTTGTATCAGTATGACAATATAATCTACGATACGTCTCCTCGATAACAATTTGTTATGGCGACTCTCACATGAATGAAGATTACTTTTTCGGTGAGAGAATTGTTGTGTCTTACCGACCGTTGATAATACTTTTCGGTATGACTCATGAGTTTTGATGAAGAGTCTCAACGAACCCATCAAGTCTTGGTGACAAAATCTAATGTATGGCTTTTGGTGAGAGTTTGGCAATGTCTCGGCGATCTTGTATGATTCGAGGGATGTTTCAGTATGTCTCAATGAATTTGTTTGGATCTCTCCCCGATTATGGATTGTCTCAGCAACACCGGATGACAGGATAACCTTCGGTATAACAAAGCACTATCTATATGAGGTCTTCCCGAGAGCGATATGTTACGGTGACAATGTGTATCAAGTGACTCTCGGCAAAACATTGTGAAGTCTACAAGAGGTCTCTCCGATATCGTTTGGTCACAGTGACAGTGAATGAAACAAAAGTAAATCTCAGTGAGAAGTTTCCTTATGTCTCAGCAAATGAATAATACACTAAGGAAGCCCATCGATGAGACATGATGTATTCATTATGTCTTCTTCCCGACTCTGATGGCTCATGGAGAAAGTGATAACTAAGAGGAATGTCTGGCGGTGCAATTGCCTTCGGCAGAACTATTTGGATGTCTCAGCGAATGGTTAATGAAAACTCAAAACACTGTGGTCGACATCATGGATTGGCATCAAATATCAGAATGGTTACATAACAAAATATTCATTGAGTTTCTTTTTGAGCTGTTGCGTTTTTGAAATAATGGATGATTTGCAACTCTCTGGATAAGCATTACTCTTGATTTTTATCATCATCGACAGACTATCATTATTTAGCCTCATTCAAAAATCAGCAAGAGAATTTGAGAATCTTGTGAAAAACACTTTTTGAAGATTTCTTCTTAACATACATACTTGAAATGTAAATAAATACCAGTGTTGAAAACTGTAAAAGCTCTTTGATTGTAATTCGGGAATATTGTTCTTTGGCTGTATCAAAATGTATTAGGTAGATGAGGAAAACAGAGAGTTATGAGCTTGATTGAAAATAGAGAGATCCTCTGAGATATTTTTATTGTTCAAATGTATAATTTGAGGGGTTGGTGCTCCTTGAGTGGGTGCTCAAAAATCAGCCTATAAGGCATTGTGAACTTTTGTTTAAAAGATTAAGCCTGGAAGGCATTTTGGGAGTGGTTTTTATACTCCAGGAGGGTTTTCCACTTGGTAAAATCTTGAGTCTCCTTGTTCTTCTAAGTTCCCTTTGCTTTACTATGTTGTTGATTATTTCAGTTCACTATTTGGTTATTACTTTTCTCAATTCTATTTATGAATGATTACATTCAACTCATGAATGCATTAATCAGAGTATATTGAGATAAAATCTGAGCTATGGTTTTTGAATTTGTGAAAATTGGTCAAATCTGTTAAGACATTGATTCACCCCCCTCTCAGTGTCATTTTAACTCTAACAAGTAGATAACTTTTGGGATCGTTGGTGTATGGTTTTTGATAAACCACCCAACAATAATCTTGATGTACCTTTTTACTTTATTAAAAAATTATATGCTGATTTTTTGTTAGGGCATCATGTCGATTACTTTGACATTAAACCCTTCCAGGGCATTGGTGGAGGTATGCCCCAGGATAGACCAGGGGCAACTAGAGTAGTCAGGCACCCACATGCTCCCCGTCCTCCCCTTCCTCCGCCACCTCCAGTACAACATCCAGATATTACGAAGGATGCTACCACACAAACTATCCAGGCCATTTACTCTTTGAGTGGTCTTTTGGTTTCCCATGATTCTTCAATAGCTTAGCCACAGTCTAGTGATCTTGGCGATGGATCTAGTGTTGTTGCATCATCCTCCTCGGGTCCACATATTTGTGTGCCACATATTTGCAATACGTGCCAACAAATATGTTTGGGTCCTATTGTACAGCCCCTTGAGCATCCATTAGACACTTCTGATTATGACATCCAGTATGTGGAGATTATAGCAGATCACACATAAGGGAGTGAAGCACACCCTACAGAGTCCTCTCTTGCTAGAGAGGTGGACATTGGAGTAGTTACATAGGTAACATTTAAGGTGTAAATTCATAACTTGCATTTTTTTAAAAATGAATATTAATAAGAGATAGTATCAAGTACTAATATTTATTTACATGGTCTATTTAACAGTTAATGTCTGAGGAGGAGCTCACATGGGTGACTGATAGCACCCTTAGGGCCATTTCATTTGGCCTCAAGATGCACACAGTATGTATTTTCACACTCACTCATTTACATTTTTTTACTATATACTTGCTTGTCATTTGAATTGTCATTAATGAAATTATATATTAACTTATATGTTTATCTTATTCTCTACTTGTAGGAAACACCTAGTGCGAGCGAGGTGCAATGCTCTCCAGACTATGGAGGCACAATGCTAGATAAGGGAAAGGTAATTGAACTCAAATTTGATTGAATTAAGATTTATAAGATCTTTTATTGATTATGCATACATTGAAATAGATTCATAGTTTCATATGTACTTGTCATTTTTATGTACAAGCGGTTGTGAGCTATACATCATTGTTGATAAGTGCCACAACACCTGAAGGAGTAGGTATTCGAACACCTGAAGGAGGAGGTGTTGAAACAACTAAAAGAGATACATAAAAAGATCAACCTAAAGAGGTATACATGTTTATTTTATTTTGTGCTTGGTAAATATGTTCTTATTACTGACAATTCTATGCTAACTTGGATCAATTTCATATTTTTTTTCACATATATAGATTGATGTCACAAAAGTTGGTTTGGTTAGTTCTTTGAGAGGGGTATATTCTAGGACTCCTGACCCTTCGAAGAGACGTATATTTCAGGTAATCAAGATTTCAATTTTAGAGTTCAATTATAATTCAATGTGTATTGATTTTTATGTTAATTATTTGATTTTAAATATATAGTATAACTAATATCAATTGTGGTTTGACTTTTTCTTGTGCAGCTACCTTAGAGCCAACGAGTGCTCCAAAGAGGCTCCATTTTGATGATCCACCAGTAGTTTAGGATGAGATAGACATTTTGGCATGTAAATTTTAATATCGAGATGGCATATGCCACATATTGTAAAACTTTGTTTGAGTTGGCGTTGATGCCATTTTTGTATATGGACACACTTGATTATTGGATAATTTGATATATATAGAAGTTGACAATCAAAATTTAATTTCCTCCTCATGTGCATGATTAAACTTTTTGAAAATTTAATCAAGTGAGCAATGGTTAAATATCAATATACAATAGCATAAAAAGAATGGTTAAATATTATGTAGTTTATATTCATATTGTTGATTACATTGCATTGCACATCTTTCAGACTCAAAGCATTACTTCACATTGCATAAGTAAGAACTAGATGCTGATAGATGAAAAAAATTCAATAACAATATAATTTTACAAAGTCAACCTAAGCGTTATGCACCATTTCACATTACATAACTAATAACTAGGAGCATTTATCAATTGCATTAGCTTGTCATGGAATTCTATGAGACCACATTTCTTTGAGGAAACTTGGCACAAAACTCACAAAAATGAAAAGAAAGCACTCAAACAAACTTTAAAGGGGTCTCAGGGTTGTTGCCCCCTAATTCCACACACACAACCATTTACTAGTGTAGAGGGCGAACAATGGAGAAAACATGTAATATATATATATATATATATATATATATATATATATATATATATATATATATATATATATATATATATATATATATATATGTAGCCTTGAAGCATGAATTACGATTAGAATATCACATAACATCATATAAACAAAAAAACCACTATAAACTTGAATGTCATTAAAACATGCATGATAAATATCCATTGTTGAAACTTGAATTGTGGTAGCTAGATATACATAGTCGATTGATGCCAGGTTTCAATTTGTATGATATTGAAAAAATAAACCAACTGAGTAGAGTTATCAACATTCTTCAAAAATCATAAGAATTCTTTTAGTACACTAGCCATTTTGATGTCTTCTTGCAGTCTGAAACGTTATTTTGTTTCATTGTTACATTGGTCTTAGTTCAATGATGTTGAACAATTTTAGAAAAAAGAAAGTTGTGTCACGGTCCGCATTCAATCCAACAAGCAAAAATGAAAGCTCAACCTCTTAGAATGAAAATTCTTGTTTGCAAAACAAATGAATAAGAATGAGCTAGTTAAGGTGTTTGAAGTTATTTAGAGGTCACTCTTAGGGTGCAAGGCTTAAAAGTTCATTTTAAATGCACTCAAACAAACTTTAAAGGGATCTCAGGCCTATTGCCCCCTCATTCCACACGCTATGCAGCAATTTACTTACGGTGTAGCGGCTAAACAATGGAGAAAACATGTAAAAGTAATCTATATAGATGTGCAGCCTAGAAGCATGATTTATGATTAGAATATCACATAACATCATATAAACAAAAAAACCACCATAAACTTGAATGTCATTTAAAACATGCATGATAAATATTTATTGTTGAAACTTGAATTATGGTAGCTTGATATACAAAGTCTATTGATATCCGATTTAAATTTGTATGATATTGAAAAAATAAGACAACTGAGTAGAGTTATTAGCATTCTTCAAAAATCATAAGAATTCTTTTAGGACACTCAAGAGTTATCAAATGTCTTCTTGCAATCTCAAAAGTTATTTTGTATCATTGTTACATTGGTCTTGAGAGTGGTAGCTTAATATAGGTCTACAATACAAAACCTGGTTTACTTGTGCAGTGTAACAGTGGCATAGGAAGATTTTTCTTTGAAAGAAAAAATGAAAGCTCGGCCTCTTGGAATGAAAATGCTTGTTTTCAAAACAAATGAATAAGAATGAGGTAGTTAAGGTGTTTGAAGTGATTTAGAGGTTTCTTTTAGAGAAGAGAGATGTTGAAGAGTACATCAAGTCATTGAGAACCAAAGTGTAATGTGTTTTAGTTTGTGGTACTCCTTTGTTTCTCTGCAGATGTGTGATAAATTATTAGTTCAATGATGTTGAACAATTTTTGAAAAAAGAAAGTTGTGTCATGGTCCGCATTCAATCCAACAAACAAAAATGAAAGCTTAGCCTCTTGGAATGAAAATGCTTGTTTGCAAAACAAATGAATAAGAATGAGGTAGTTAAGGTGTTTGAAGTTATTTAGAGGTCAATTTTAGGGTGGAAGGCTTAAAAATCCATTTTAAATGCACAAAATAGAATGAAATTACTTCAAACCAAGTTTGTGAAGAAGTTAACTATGTTGTCCACTAGTTTCCCTTAAGAGTCCAAAGTGCTAAAAGGCAACAATCTTTGAAGGGCTATTTTTCAGAGACCGTGATGCTTACAGACTCTTCGTCCAAGGCTATGGGATCGTGTTGGGACCATCTACAAAAACCTTTCTCAGTTTTGCTATCTTAGAGCGTTTTCCTATGGTGATGCCTTTTAGTGGAGGGAAAAGTTGCGGATGCAAGTAGTGTAAATTGTAAAGTGGTGCAACTTTCATTCCGCAACTCATTACAACCAAATAGACTATTCCAACATGTCCGGATGGGTACGTTTACGTTAGGGATGGTCCTCTCTTACACCCAAATATGCTGAATCACCTCGAGCTACATTGGACAGACGATTTCCCTTAAGAGTCCAAAGTGCTAAAAGGCAACAATCTTTGAAGTTCTATTTCTTGGAGCCAGTGAACCTTCGACATCAAAATTAATCTTACGATACCTTGTCACAACATTGCATCATTTAGACACCTTGTATCATGTTTTTCCCTAGGTACCCATGTGTCATTATATTTAATTAAATAAATTTTATTTATTTAATTAAATTCATAATCATTTCCATCCATTTTCTTAATGTTAATTAAATAATTTATATTATTTAATTAATTAAATTGTTTATATCCCTTCCTCTAATGTTAATTAAATAATTTATATTATTTAATTAATTAAATCATTTTTATCCATTCTTCTAATGTTAATTAAATAATTTATATTATTTAATTAATTAAATCATTTTTCATCCATTCTTCTAATGTTAATTAAATAATTTATATTATTTAATTAATGAAATCATAAATCTAGCATTAATTAAATAAATCCAAAATTTGTTTAATTAATAAAATCTTAAAAATGATCTTCTCGCTTTCTTTCCAAAATTGAAACTCATGTGCATCTAATTAATTTATTTAATTAGATAATTCATCAATTATCCTTCTCATCTTTTTCAGGATTTATTTCCTTTAAAAGAGAATCAAAATCTTTCTATCTTTTCACATCTTATCTTATCTTGTTTTAATTCCTTTAAAACAATAAATCAAAATCTTTCTATCTTTCGAAAATCTTATCTCATCTCGTTGTATTTCCTCTTTTGACAAAAATAAAATTATTATCAATCTTATCAAATCTTATCTTTGTCCACATCGAAAATCTATAAATCAAACCTTTCACAAGCCATTTGCATCGAATCTTCATATATCCTTATGCTGTCAAAATCATTCTTCCATCGAATCTTCTTCTAGCATCTTCACTCTGTCAAAATCAGTCTTCATTCACCCTCTATCATCTTCATCAGGTTGTTATGCTGTAGAATTGAGCAACCAACATTCCTCCAACAATCAACCTTTGAAATCTTGCATCCTTGTGCAGGTGGAGAAGAGCCATGGAGATCAATCAACACTAGTTTGAAAATCGGTTTGCACATTCTTTATTTATTATTTTTATTTTTCATTCTAGTTTGTACTTCATGGTGCTTGATGGGATTTAATTTGTTTATTGCCTTCAATGAATTTAAACCTTTGATTTTATTTCCCTATCTACATTTTTGGCGCCCACCGTGGGGCCTTGCCCCATTTTTAACATCTACTTGTAGATTTTTCTGACAGGTTTTTGTGTTCCAGAATTCAGTTTTCAAAAAAATTCAGCGTTTTAGCGCATTTGGGATTTTCTGTCGCGCATCTGACGGTTTATGTCGCGCATCTCAGGGTTTCTGTAGCGCATCCGGGGACTGTTTCGACATATATAAGGAACAAAATAGCGTATCAATTGTCACTATTTTAAAATTAAAATCTGCATTTTCTTAGAATAGCGCATTTAAGGTATGTTTTAGCATATCTAGGAGTTTCTATAGAGCATTTAATCTCTATTTTAGTGCATCTGGGAGTTTCTATAGCGCATTTAAGGTCTGTTTTAGCGCATCTGGGAGTTTTTGTAATGCATATGTGGTCTGTTTTAGCGCATCTGGCTCTTTTTTAACATTTGACAGTTTTTGCAGTTTTCTGCAGCGCATCTGAGGGTTTCTGTCACACATCTTGGAGTTTCTGTAGCGCATATGTGGTATGTTTTAGCACATCTGGCTCTTTTCAACATTTGACAGTTTTTACAATTTTCTGCAGCGCATCTGAGGGTTTCTATCATGCATCTGGGAGTTTTTGTAGTGCATATGGGGTCTGTTTTAGCAGATATAGGGTCTTTTTAAGCATTTTCATAGGAAATCTTAAAATGGCCATATCTTGCTAATTTTTTGGTCTTTTTCAGAGATTTGTTTTTTGAAATGGGGTAGAATTTCATAAGTTATCTAATGGTGTAAGTTTTTATCAGATTTGACAAAGTTGTAGCTTTCAAATTCTCACATATTTGAAAATTTTTGCATGTTTTGGGATTTAATCACACTTTTTCTTGCATGCATGTGTTTCTTCTTGGTGACTTTTTGGTGAGTCATACGGAGCTAAAAAAGTGTTGGAATCAGCCACAACAACAATTTGGAAAGCGAAAATAACCAGGTGCACTTGTTTCATCATTCATCTTTTAATCATTGTGTGTCACACATTTGGATTTGGGCTCTTAAAATGGATCTTGTTTTCAATCACATATCAAAGATCAAGGCTAAAATTAACCACTGTCTTCCTACACATTTGATTTGGGATCTAAAAAGAACGAGTGTTTCATTGCTTTCTTGCACACATTTCCTTTCTAAGGGTCAATTAACAACTGAGTGTGAATCAAGTGTGTGTGTGTGATCACAAACACCTCACTTGGTTTGTTTTTTTTTTTTTGTTTTTTGTCAAACCCTTTCTAGGAAGCCTGCTAGGGGATTTCATCACCCTTAGGGACGACCTCAATCGAAGTGTGAATCAAAAGACACGCTTGTTTGGAAGTTAAAATCTTATCACTCTTGGCTAAGCCCCAAAGAACTTTATACCTTTGGGAAGTGAAGGTGAAGGGTGGGTTACCCCTTTCTCCCGGCTGTGTGGCAGGATTTTGCTTTCAAATCATCCTTAGTCAAACTTGTGCAGACTAGCTTGAGACCTAATTGGCCATACCCACTTGACTAGTTCTAGGACTTGTTGATGTGTCTTCTTCAAGTGTGTGCTTAATAATCACATTCATAATTTCAAATTCAAACTTGCTTATGTATCTTGTGTGTGTGATTCATGTGTGTGCATGTGTGATCATTCATTTAAACATTGTCAAATCAAGCTAAACACCAAACACTTAAAGATAAGACTCTACACGTTCTTCCAACACATTCATATCCAATCATCATCAACCCTAATCAATCCAAGTCTTCCAATCTAATCATTCCACGTCATCACCATCACCAACCTAGTCCTAGTCACCAATTATGAAAATGGTCATAATCATAAACAAGCCCTATCCAAATCATAAGCCCAAAATCATAATCCAAGGGGGCTATCCCTCTAGGCCAAATCATGAGACAAAACCTAAGCCCAAGATTATAATTCAAGGAGTCCCTTTCTATAGGCCAAATAATGAAACAAAACCAAAACCTAAAATCATACTTTGAGGGGCTCCTCCTACAACCTCTAATGATGACATGAACTATGTTGAATGCTTTGAAGAACAAATCGATATGCAAGAGCTTACACACATGTGTGACACCATGCCCACATTCAAACACAAAGCCCTAGCATCCCAACTTCAAAACCTCCCTCAAACACTTCACCAAATACCCCAACCCCTAGACCACCAAACCATACAAAGCCTTCAAACCATCTTTCAAGATTTTCAACAAATTAAATCACCTCAAATCCAACACCTACTAGCTCAATCCAATGAATTCATTGCCACTTGTCAAATCCAGCAACCACAACATCATCCCCTATCCATTCATTATCACCCTTCCACCTCATACCAATCTAATCCATCCACTTCTTCATATGTCAATGCCACATCAACCTATCAAGCCACATCACAACAAACACATGGGAACTTAAGTTCTACCTTGCAACAAGGCCAAACTTCCTCAAGTCTTAATGCCACCTTTGACAAGGGGAATACCAATATAGCACATGCACCCTATAACTTTATCATACCATCATCCAATCAAAATCAAAACCCTAAGCCAACACCTTCCACCCCTACACCTCCAAGGGATGTGACCCAAGGGCTACAAGCAAGGAATCAATTGTTACCATGTCATTCAACACATATACCTAAACATACAAAAGAATCCTCAAACATCATGCCAAGTCCTTCAAGCCAACCATGTCATCCACAACCCCTTGAGCTAATTCCAGAGTCTCCCCTCGTAAGTCCAAGTCACCCTCTATCATGCTCCTATGTTCTTGACCATCAAGAACATGACAAGTCTCTCCATGAGAAATCCCCTTCCACCTCCATTCAGATAATTCATGAGGTATGTCAAGAGCACAATCCTAAACATGAGAAAAAATTACCCCCTCATATACATAAAGATCAAAACCCTCCCAATGATTCCATTCATAACATACCTAATACTATTCATGATCAATCTTTCATCTTTGATCAAGACCCCTTTTATGATCAAGAAGACCATGATGATCCCCTTAGCCAAATTTATGAATTCCATGGTCAAGAGCTTGCCACCTCACCCATCCATGATACACAATCATCCACTTCCCATGATGAGACATATGCCTCCTGAGCACACATAGAAGATCAAACAAATACATTGAATCTAAGTGAACACAATTCTAATCAAGATCCTAATGATCCTCCATCACCCACTATCGACCCCATTGCAAGTCCTCCATCATATCCTATTATCCTTTCCACCCTCATTCATGAATGTTCCTCCTTAGAACAACAACAACCATTATATTCCCTTGCTTCATTTTCTCCATCCAATAAGGAACTCATGTCTAGTGTTCCACCTACACCTAGTCTCATTGTCCATTGCACACTCCAAAACATGAACCACCAAGATAAAGGTTTAGACCTTCATGAACAAGGTATTTTGGAGCCTATCCATGTCAAAGTCCCTCCACGCTCTTATGGCCGTGGGCATACATCTCAAGGACACCAATCTCAAGATGTTGGTACTTCCTCCATGCCTCCTAAGTCCACTTTCCATCATACAACCTATCGTACACCCAAAACATATGTTATCATTCCACCACCGTCATCCTATAAATGTCAAAAGCATGTGACCATACACCTTCTACCATCCATTCTACCACCATTACTTCCAACTCCTAATATCCCTCGATCCACTCTACCACCATTGCTTCCAACTCCTAATATCCCTCCATCTAATCTACCTCCACTTCTCCCAACACCTAATATCCCCATTATCCAATCCCCTTATCCCTCCATCCATAAATACCCTAACATTCCTAATCATGACCAACAAATGCACACAGTGTATAAACATGAAGCTTCCACTCATTCCACCAAACCCAAGGGATTCAAAAGCAATAATTCCAATGCCTCTACCTATAAAGTCAAAAATCCTAAGGGTTCTTGTGCCTTAGGACATCAATACAAAAAGTCAAAGAAAAATCCATCTAAAAAGTTATATAAGCCCATACCTCCAAAAGTAAAGGCCAAAACTAAAATGGTTTGGGTACCTAAGAAAAAAGAAATCAAGTCAAATGAGGCATTCACATCACAAAAATTCCAACCATCCACTTCCATCCCACATTCTCATTCCATTCAAAAGTCTCAAATTCCTAAAACCCACAACCAAAATAAAAATCATAACAATACTAAATCTATGTTGGTACCAAAAACACTTCATCCACCACCTCCTAAGCAAACATCTTCATTGCTTCCTACACCCCATCCACATCAAAAGCTTCAATGTTTATCACAATCTGTGCAACCATTAGTCATGGTTCCCTTCCATTTCACAACAACTCCACATACCTCACTCTCCCCATCCTTCAACTATTATCCTACATATCTTCTCGATCACCTCCCTATGGTCCATGCTTTTGAATAAACTTTTCATCCATCCTTTTGTACAAGTCCTATTCAATCCACATCATCATCCACTATTCCCCATCCATTTTTACATAAGACTTTCATAATCCGCCATCTACCTACTCCATTTCCCTTTCATGTCATCCCTTACCAACATCTATGAGCATAATGACATTTGGCATGGTCCATGCAATGAAATTCATCTCTAATGGGACTATCACCTTTCATGCAACTAGACACTTGAGTCCCTCCTATCCATTTTTCTCTTCTCCTATCCCAAAAGTCAAAAAAGAAAAAGAAAAAAAAGACAAAAAAATAAATAAAGAGAAATCCCTTCGTCCAATAGTGAAAACCTGGTAAACAGGCGCCCTAGATAAGTACCATGATGAAAACCTAGCAAATAGGCATCATGTGTAGGTTTATCTTCTATGTCACTTACACTTGGGGGCACAATGTCTTATTTATCCAATCTATCATTTTCATGTCATACCATTTCCATCCTACCTGCCATATTTAGCCATCATACATACCTATCATATCGAGTCCATTCATCCACCCTTCTTCTTTTGATCTTGATGAAGATATAGGGGAAAAATGTTGAAACATGTCTTGGGTATCTCTTGATATACCTCATCCTTCCAAGCAAGCCTATCATTATCCTATTGTCATAAGCTTTGTCATGAAAAATCGTAAGTATTGTACCTAGAATGGGGCATGTTATTCCTATGCGCCATATTCTTTGGAAATCACATCCTTACCCTCTTATGATGCATATATCCATACCATCCATCCATCTATCATGAGCCTTTTATCCCTTATCCCATCACCCACCCTTGCACCTAGACTTGGTTTTCCCCTTGTCATTGGTATCTAGCACAAAGGCTACTCAAATTTTCATCCTTTGACACCTCAAAACATTTATAAAAAAATCCAAAAAAAATCAAAACATTTCAAAAGTCCAAAACAAATCCAAACATTTCAAAAGTCCAAAAAAAATCAAATATCCAAAAAAATCAAACATTTCAAAAGTCTAAAAAAATCAAAACATTTGACAAGTCTAAAATAAAAAAATCAAAAAATCGAAATATTGCAAAAAGTCCAAAAAAATAAAAAAAAAATCAAAAAACATTTCCAAAAAAAAATCCAAAAACATCAAAACATTCCAAAAATCCAAAAAAATAAAACATTTCAAAAATCCAAAAAAATCAAAATATCCTCAAAAATCCAAAAAAATCAAAAAGCCAACAAAATCCAAGCAATAAAATCAATCCATCTAATTACTTCTTCCAATTTCATCTACTCAATCCCTCACCTCATTCCAATCAAATCACTTCAACCTAAATCATTCCAATCACCTCAATTCTTCTATTTAATTAATCACATCCTATCATCTAATCATTATCATCAAAATCATTCCAATCCAATCAATTCCCCAATCCAATCATTCAACCATTCAACCAAATCAATCATCTTCATCAAAATCATTGCATCCAATCAAATCAATCAAATCAATCCAAACAAATATCCGAATGCAAGTCAATCCTTAATCCATACCAATCAAATCAATCAATCTTGTCAAATTATCTAATCACATCCTTTGGTCTTGATCCTAATCTTGTCGTAAACCAAATCAACCAACCAATCAATCAATTATCATCATCCTTGTGTTGCTCTAGGGATATATCACTTCCCAACAATGACAACACTATCATCATAATCAATCAATCAATTAATCAATCAATGGTTTACAGCTTGACAGGAGCAATTCTTTGTTTGTTTTTGTATCATTTGTGCATGCTTGCTTGCTTGTTTGTGTGTGTAATCATTTTATCTTGCATTTGTATCAAATCCATATCATTCCAGCTAATATTCATATCTTGTGTGTGTTGGAATATCTTTTTGCATTATCCTTTGCATCTAAGGTCACATAATACCTTTTGTGCATTAGGAATTTAATGCTCTAAGCCTCTTTCCTCATACGCCTAGACAAGGTTGTATTACACTAGGGCACGAGACACATCGTCACCTTGGTCCTTATACCTTGGTGCATAATGTCTAGTGCTAAATCAAACATCATGGTTGCTCACTTTCATTGCAACATAACGTATCATTCATCCCCTTCATCCACTTTCTATCTTGCATAATCCTGTTTATCATTTCATTTCATTTCGAGAGTCTACCCGTGTTTGTCCAACCTGCCTATCCTCTCGAGGGGGCATCATCATTCCATTATCCTATCTTTCCTTCACCATCCATTTTCTTTTACCTGTATCTTAACTTCTTTGAAATGATGTTACTTGACACAAATCTAATCATCTCGAACATCATCTCAAAGAGGGGCAAAATGTAGACATCAAAAAATTGTCATCTTACGATACCTTGTCACAACATTGCATCATTTAGACACCTTGTATCATGTTTTTCCCTAGGTACCCATGTCATCATATATTTAATTAAATAAATTTTATTTATTTAATTAAATTCATAATCATTTCCATCCATTTCTCTAATGTTAATTAAATAATTTATATTATTTAATTAATTAAATCATTTATATCCCTTCCTCTAATGTTAATTAAATAATTTATATTATTTAATTAATTAAATCATTTATATCCCTTCCTCTAATGTTAATTAAATAATTTATATTATTTAATTAATTAAATCATTTTTATCCATTCTTCTAATGTTAATTAAATAATTTATATTATTTAATTAATTAAATCATTTTTCATCCATTCCTCTAATGTTAATTAAATAATTTATATTATTTAATTAATGAAATCATAAATCCAACATTAATTAAATAAATCCAAAATTTGTTTAATTAATAAAATCTTAAAAATGATCTTCTCGCTTTCTTTCCAAAATTGAAACTCATGTGCATCTAATTAATTTATTTAATTAGATAATTCATCAATTATCCTTCTCATCTTTTTCAGGATTTATTTCCTTTAAAAGACAATCAAAATCTTTCTATCTTTTCACATCTTATCTTATCTTGTTTTAATTCCTTTAAAACAATAAATCAAAATATTTCTATCTTTCGAAAATCTTATCTCATCTCGTTGTATTTCCTCTTTTGACAAAAATAAAATCATTATCAATCTTATCAAATCTTATCTTTGTCCACATCGAAAATCTATAAATCAAACCTTTCACAGGCCATTTGCATCGAATCTTTAGACATCCTTATGCTGTCAAAATCATTCTTCCATCGAATCTTCTTCTAGCATCTTCACTCTGTCAAAATCAGTCTTCATTCACCATCTATCATCTTCATCAGGTTGTTATGCTGTAGAATTGAGCAACCAACATTCCTCCAACAATCAACCTTCGAAATCTTGCATCCTTGTGCAGGTGGAGAAGAGCCATGGAGATCAATCAACACTAGTTTGAAAATCGGTTTGCACGTTCTTTGTTTATTATTTTTATTTTTCATTCTAGTTTGTACTTCATGGTGCTTGATAGGATTTAATTTGTTTATTGTCTTCAATGCATTTAAACCTTTGATTTTATTTCCCTATCTACACTTATAAACTCTCCATTTGAGGCTATGGGATCATGTTGGGACCATCTACAAAAACCTATCTCGGTTTTTGCTATCTCGAAGGTATTTTCCTGTGGTGATGACTTTTCAGTGGAGAGAAAAGTTGCCAGATGCAAGCAGTGTAAACTTGCAAAGTGGTGCAACTTTCATTCCGCAACTTGTACGACCAAACAGACTATTCCAACACGTTTAGATGGGTACGTTTATGCTAGGGATGGTCCTCTCTTGCACCCAAATACGTCGAATCACTTCGAGCTACATTGGATCCACGATTTCCCTTAAGAGTCTAAAGTGCTAAAAGGAAACAATCTTTGAAGGTCTATTTCTCAAAGACCGTGATGCTTATAGACTCTATGTCCAAGGATATGGGATCTTATTGGGACCATCTACAAAAGCCTCTCTCGGTTTTTGCTGTCTCGAAGACGTTTTGCTGTGGTGATGACTTTTTTAGTGGAGGGAAAAGTTGCCAGATGCAAGCAATGTAAAGTTGCAAAGTGGTGCAACTTTCATTATAAAAC
This sequence comes from Sequoia sempervirens, assembly GCA_007258455.2. Taxonomy (NCBI): domain Eukaryota; kingdom Viridiplantae; phylum Streptophyta; class Pinopsida; order Cupressales; family Cupressaceae; genus Sequoia; species Sequoia sempervirens. The sequence continues at coordinate 67,947 of VDFB02146322.1, read as the reverse complement.
TTGTACGACCAAACGAACTGTTCCAACACGTCCAGATGGGTACATTTACAATAGGGATGGTCCTCTCTTGTACCCAAATATGCCGAATAACTTCGAGCTACATTGGACCGACGATTTCCCTTAAGAGTCTAAAGTGCTAAAAGGCAGCAATCTTTGAAGGTCTATTTCTGATACCGGATGCTTACAGACTCTTCATCTAAGGCTATGGGATTGTGTTGGGACCATCTACAAAAACCTCTCTCGCTTTTGCTATCTCGTGAGGTGTTTTCCTGTGGTGATGACTTTTTAGTGGAGGGAAAAGTTGCCAGATGCAATGTAAAGTTGCAAAGTGATGCAACTTTCATTCCACAACTCATACAAACAAACAGACTGTTCCAACATGTCCGAATGGGTATGTTTATGCTAGGGATGGTCCTCTCTTGCACCCAAATACGTCGAATCACTTCGAGCTACATTGGACCGACGATTTCCCTTGAGAGTCCAAAGTGCTAAAAGGCAGCAATCTTTGAAGGTCTATTTCTGAGACTGTGATGCTTACAGACTCTCCATTTGAGGCTATGGGATTGTGTTGAGACCTTCTACAAATACATCTCTCGGTTTTTTCTATCTCAAAGGAATTTTCTTGTGGTAATGACTTTTCAGTGGAGGGAAAATTTAACAGATGCAAGCATTATAAAGTTGCAAAGTGGTGCAACTTTCATTCCACAACTTGTACGACCAAATGGACTATTCCAACACATCCAGATGGGTACATTTACGCTAGGGATGGTCCTCTCTTGCACCCAACTATTCTGAATCACTCCGAGGTACGTTGGACTGGCGATTTCCCTTAAGAGTCCAAAGTGCTAAAAGGCAACAATCTTTGAAGGGATATTTCTTGAAGACCGTGATGCTTACAGACTCTCTTTCTAAGGCTATGGGATTGTGTTGGGACCTTCTAAAAAAACCTCTCTTTGTTTTTTCTATCTCGAAGGCGTTTTCCTGTGGTGATGACTTTTCAGTGGAGGGAAAAGTTGCCAGATGCAAGCAATGTAAAGTTGCAAAGTGGTGCAACTTTCATTCCACAACTCGTACGAGCAAATAGACTGTTCCAACACATCTAGATGGGTACGTTTATGCTAGAGATGGTCCTCTCTTGCATCCAAATATGCTGAATCACTCCGAGCTACATTGGACCAAGTGAAATTAGGTGAAAAATTGATGCAAACACAAGGGAACAATAAAAAACACTTTGCAACCTGCCTATTTGAGGCATCTAAGAAGATAATTATGACCTCTTTGGACAGTCCAAAACTCCCTTAAAAATTGACAAGAAACTAAATACACATTTCCCTCTTTAACCCCCTTACACCCTTGTAATAGTGAGAAACTAGTTTTTGTCCAATTACTCCACAATTTTTCAAAACACCAAATGAACACATGACTGATTCAAACACCCATATCCAAGTTACACAACATATATGAGAAACAACATAGACTCCTTTGGACGATCGTTGACTTCCTATACATTCACCCTTGAACAAGCTACTCAATTAGCCAAAAAATACAAAGCAACATACCTTCAAAAACCACACAGACCCTTGAAACCTTGAGGAAGCAAATAAATTGTCAAGCAAATAAAGATTCTACAATTGGATTCCATTTGTATGGACCTGTAACCGTCAAATCAAAAAACCCTTATTTTTAGTGTAATTCTTGAGGGTTTATTGGATGTAGCACATCCACAACCTTTTAGACTCTTCCACCACCTTAGAAACCTTTATTTAGGCCCTGATATGCTTAGAAAACAAAGAAACTTCTGGTATCTCAGAGATTTTTGCAAACCCTAGGGTAAAAACTCTATTTTCAAGTGAAAAAAAATCACCATTTTTAGACCTTTAACTCTTCATTTTATTTCAAAACCTAGTTCTCCAAACCTTCCACTCTTGAAATAACATCAAGACATCTAATAGTGTTTCTACATAAAGTTTTTATACAAAAATGCTTGAATGGCTTGTGCACAGGCAGAAAACACAAGAAAAATAGTAAAATATGAACTGAGCAATTGAAACTTTATTGATTGAAAGAAAAAAAATCCTTCAACAAAACCTATCTCAAGCCCTTGAAGGCCTTAAGTACATTGCTATTCCTTGGAATCCAACTCCCAATGCCTTTAGCTACCAATATTAACTGACTTTTGAAACCTTAATGACCATTGAAGGCCAAAATACAAACATTTTTCACATTAATATAACTCATAATGAAATGTTGCACTTTTCCACTTCTAACTTTACTAAGACCTCACTTAATGGCTTGAAATAGAATAATTACATGTTCAAAAAACTGTTCTTTCTTGTACCTACACAAATTTACTAATTTTTCCTTCAAAGGCTACAAATCAACAACTAGGACAAGTTGGGATCTCCATTTTTTTTGACCCTAAAACCTAAAAACTCGTCCTAATACATGACCATTAGGACTATTAGATCTCATTAAAGACAAAAACTCAAAATATTAACACTTTAATCATTGAAATGATCCGCAATGATATTGTGGTGTAGGTGCTCCTGCACCAAAAATGGTGGTTACAACTTGCTAATGTCAATGAAACGTGGGGGCAGCAAGATTTAAAGTTGGCTCAAGCTTGTGTAGGTCCTAATAGACATGTTTGATGAATATATATGGTGTGGCAAGGTTGGAAACATTGATTTCCTTAAAAACCTCATGAAAGTTGCTAAAAATGAAGTAGCACCCAAGTTGGATTTGAGGAGCAAAAGTTGCAAGCCACTATAATTTATAATATATAAATGGGAGATATTACAAAGCCTGGTTCAAACGAGCATACCGACAAGAAAGAACCAGGAAGAAAACCTTCGGTTGTAGCTCAATTAAGTACAAAAATATACCCCTTTACAAAACCTATGAGTTTCCAAAATACAAACCCCTTTACATTTTAAACATACCCTTTATACAATGCCAAACATTTGACCCATATTTCAAAACACATCACTGGGTATAGATTATGCCCATACACAATTATGACTATTTTACATTGTTTCCAATTTGAGAATTCAAATTTTACAAAATTTTCCTATTAGAAGCATTCAGGGCACAGTCTTCAACAATAGCCTGTACAAACCATCAAGGTAGCTTAGAATAACCAATCTATATTAGTCTAAATGACACAAAATATGATGAGATGGTAATGCAAACTATTAAATAAACTTAGAATAACCAATCTATATTGTTGTAATCTGTTGCATACCTCTCCAAAAGGATCAAAGTTGGCTATTGTTGCAGCAGGTCCATGATCAATCGTGCCAGGAATATCGCAAAAGTGGGAAAATGAGAAATTTATATTGTCTCAATATAAAAGATGCTTAGAATAACTAATCTATATTGTTGTAATCTGTCGCATACCTCTCTGAAAGGATTAGAGCTAGCTATTATTGCAGCAGGTCCATGATCAATCGTGCCAAGAATATTGCAAAAGTGGGAAAATGAGAAATCTATATTATCACAATAGAAAAGATGCTTAGACTAAGATATATATATTAATCTAAACAACCTGAATGATGATGAGTTGGTGATGCAAATTATAAAAGACACATACCTCTTCAAAAGGATCAGAGTTGGCTATTGTTGCAGCAGGTCCATGATCAATCATGACAGGAATATTGCAAAAGTGGGAAAATGAGAAATCTATATTGTCACAATAGAAAAGATGCTTAGAATAACATATCTATATTAATCTAAACAACTTGAATGATGATGAGTTGGTGATGCAAACTATAAAAGATGCATACCTCTTCAAAAGGATCAAAGCTGGCTATTGTTGCAGTAGGTCCATGATCAATCTTGCCAAAAATATTGCAAAAGTGCATACAAAATATCACTATTAAAGACACCTGCATTGCAATAGTATATGAAATAGCAGTATTAAATAAATAACACTAATGAACTTAATCATAATGAACATAAGCATTCTACCTTCCATTCTTGAAAATGCTATTCAAGTGTGCCTGAAGGATCATCTCTTTGCTTAAGAGTATCCAATATTGCTTCATGATCAACATTACTCAGTGTCCATAGTTGTTTTGTCTTTGTTCTGACATGATGCTTCAACAACTTAAAATTTGTTGCTATAACAAGGTGCAAATACATAACAATGGTTTTGTGTTTCTCGTAGTCCTCAAATGCAGGTATGCCATTCTTTCTAATCATGTATGTTTGCAACCAAGTTACTGCAACCACCTGAACCTGTAGGATACATGAAACCATCATCATCTTCCATCGGTTGTGTTAGCTTATTCTTTACCCACACACATCGAGCCAACCAATAGTATGATCTCTCTTCATTCCCCTGCAGTGCAACAACTACAAAATATGTCCTAGCTGTAGTAGATCTGAAAGAAGGTCATAATCAACTGAACTTTCCATTGTGTCATTTTTCATGGATATTGTTTGAGATAAAGGAGTTAGATACTGTGGTACCCATGTATCCACCCACTCACTTGATTGACATTGATCCCACTCGCACTTAATACAACTCTGACAAAAACAAGCCAACTATCATGTCCAAATGGTCCATGTGCCTACATTTGAGCTTTGAAATGAATGCATCTTTGAAGAATCTTTGATTGTATGACAATCCAATCTGCCTCCCACTATACCCTCCTCAATGAACCAAAATAATGTGCGCACTGTTGAATCAAGTGTCCCTCCCTGTGACAATGCTTAATGACACCAATCAACTATAGAACGTGTATCACTGAATTTTGCTCCTGAAATCTTCAATTACTCCTTAACTAGAGCTCTCTTTATGCATGCTCCCCTTTCCCATGTCTAGCTTCAAAAAAACTCCAAATATGAGGTAGACCCCTCTCTACATGCATTCTACTCAACCAATAAAACATATGAGCATTCTTGAATTGACTTGTGCAATTATCTGACCAAATTAGATGTCGGCCCAATGCTATATCATGCTCCTGCAAGAACTCAAAAAAATTCTTGAAACAATGTTGGGCATACTCAAATGAGTGAGATCTATCATCACTCATATAAAAATGATACTCTCTGATTATCTTTCGATCCTACTCTGTATTATTAGGTGCATGTCTAAACGTTATGTGGACAAAAATAACAATTTGAATGGAATTGTAATACTAAGATTGTACATCGTTTTGTAGTTGCAATGTGTAGTTTTATGCAAAATCAACCACTGATATAATAGTGCCAATCAGAAAAGAGTCCTTACACATCCTAAATTGTTGATCCAACCACTGAGACCTATGACTATGCCTTGCATAATTGTAGAAAAGATTGTCCTTAAAATATGAAATAAAATCAACAACACTGCATTTTTTTGTAACCAACTCACATCTAGAACCTTCACCTCCACTTTGCAAACCATATTTGACTATCTCATATTTCTTTTTCTCAACAAGCTTCTTTCCAAATTCATGTTCAGAACTCTTATGAAAACAATAAACAAAATTTGACAAGCCACCACATAGTGAGCACTTTGCATTTAAACAATCATTTCTATAGAAAAAGCAACCATCATCTCTAGAACATAAAAATAGATCTAACAAGTCCCTTGATGATTTAGGAAGATGCATTGCACCACACTCCTACAACATTTCATTAGTATGAAAAGTAGAATGGATAGAGCATAATAGCTCATGGTACATTGAAAACTCCACATGGTATTTGCAACAACAAGTATTATGAATCTTAAGAGGCACACAATAAAATGGCTTCAAACCCTCAAAAGTCCTTTGCGAGATTTCCATATTTTTATGTGTTTCAATAAAGTGTTTGAACAACATTGTTTGGCTTGATTCCAAGAAATGTTTAGGATGTGGTGTACAGTCTCGATTGCCAATTCTTAACTTTAAACCATACTTTGCATTGGGTGATACTCTAGAGTTATCATGCCAAATTTTTTGAATTACCTACTTTACATTATCAGTTAGCTTCTTATCAACATGTGGAAGCCTCCCGACAAAAGCCCATGTATGATTTTGAAGAGGATCATCTATTCTTTCTCTTCTTGCAAGTGCTCTATCCAAAGTCTTACAATTTATGTCAAAATCAATACAAGTTTGTCTCATAAAGCGATCTTTTTTCAATTGATGGCTTACTAGGGCAGTTGTAATGACTCTTCGAGTAGCTCTCTTATCCTTTTCCTTGTTACTTTTTCCAATAGACTTGAGAGCATTAAAAATATTTTTGACAATAATAGAATTTTTTTTCGGTCTTCTTGTTCACACGAATCTTCAATTTGGCTAGCAAAGGTCTCATCTTTTGCATCTTTAGCAATTGTAAAAAAAGTTGGCATTGCTCGGTCAATGTCTTATCACTAAAATATTGGTTGAAAAGTCTTCTAGCCCACAACCGAATAGTTCGTGTTGACCTCTTGGCTTCAAAATTGTTTATAATGTTCTCATCAAATTCAAGTAACCATTTAGGGGTTCTTGAAGGTCTTGAAATTGGAATATGTCTTTCTTCCATACGAGGTTCTTCATTTCTCATGTAATTTGGTGAAACATAATTTACACTTGCTTCAATATTATGTTCAAAATCTTCATTTCCAACATTTTCACCTTGAACATTTTCAATATCAATTTGAATAATTTCATTCCCAATTTCAATATCATGTTCAACATCTTCAAATCCAACATTTTCACTTGAACATTTTTATTTATCAATTTCAATATCATGTTCAACATCTTCAAATCCAACATTTTCACTAACATTTCTTTTCATTAATTTAATTTCATTCCTAATTTGAATATCATGTTCAACATATTCAATTCCAACATTTTCACCTTGAACATCTTCAATTTCCTCTTCACTTGAAAGACCATAGGGGTTAGGTTCACCAATATTTAACATACCTGTCTTATCTTCCTATGACCTTCTCTATCTTTTTGTCTATATGCTTCAATTTGTTCTTTTGTAAGATTTCTCTTACGTTTTTGCTTCCGACGACTGCTTGCTCCCATTATACCTCATAAAAGATGCTAAAAATCATTGTTTATGACAAATTTGAGTACAAGATGCTCCAAAAGTTGATCTTTGTCTCTTCCTGTCTGAAACAACGTGTGTTTCACCTGCAAACAGAATGTAGGGTCCGTTGGAATGCACAAAATGGCCCACATGCAGATTTTCTATGGCCCACAAATCTGATATCCATTATAAT
>VDFB02146322.1:0-60661 GCA_007258455.2 Sequoia sempervirens | reverse complement strand
ACATGAGTCTTTTACTTATATCTAAAATCTTATAAAAAAATATTATCATTTTATTGTGGTTAGGGTGGTCAGATAGACCTACTTCTTATTTTTACTTTGAAATTTAAGTACTACTACATTGAAATTCAAATTTTCACCAAATAGACTTTTAAAATAAAAATAAACTTAGTAGTTTAGAAACTACATTCAATTTTCCATAGATTCTATTCTTACATATTTTTGAAATAATGTAGATAACTTATTCAAATTTTTATGTCAAGTTTCCTAACTCTGATTTTTCTGAATTTTCATTGCCACTTAAGGGCCTTTTTTTTCCATGATGATCCTACACATACCCATATGTTATCTCTAGAGTATGTACTGATATTCTATTAAATATTTTATAGTTACACAATGAGTTTAATATTGAGATCAATTATATTCTATGAGCTAAATGTATGTTTGTAATACACTAAGAAATCATTGATCACTTCCATGTTCTTGTTTGATTTGGTTGATGGATGTTTGTTATTTGTATATGAATTGTGGTGGTGTTGTAAATATATGGACATCATGAATTTCTCATTATGATGATCATACTTACAATATAGGTCATCCCAGGCCATGCCACTATCTCTTCTCTATATAAAATATAACTCACATCCTGATTTTCAAGTAAACACTCAAAATTTATGCTATATTAAATAGGCCAAGGTATGTGAAGGAACATAATATGATAGTAAATGATGATGAAGAGGAAAACATGAAGGAGAATTTTAAGCTTGATTTTTTTGTATAGAATTGATTATGTGCATATGTAATGCATTTAAGTGATCAAGTAGAGGTTCATGAATATAGTTTTCCATGTGATGTCCTTCCTTTCCTTGCCTCCCTTGATGATAGTGCATGAATGCTTTGCTACATGTGAAATGGTGCACATGAGGATGAGTTGATAGGGATTGCAATTAATGATGTAAACCTATCAATGAAGATGATCATGCTTATGGAATTGAGGGAGAAACCTCTCTATTTTCCTTCAAACTTTATATGAGTGCACTTCAATGCATGACTAGTAAACTTATTGAATTTTCCTAGTTTAGTTCAATGATATAATTCCTTGTTTCTAAACTTGTTTACTCTCGTTAGAAAATAAATATTCATAATTTTAAGGGAGACTTAATTTTAGTGGTGAATAATAAGTCACAATAAGTAATAATGAAAAATATGTGGTGGAGGGATACATTGAAAGACTTATTTATTTTCTTATAGTGTCCCATGTTTTGTGTTGATAATATAAAATATGGCTTGGACCTTGTGTGTGGTTAAGATGTAAATTTTTTTATTCTAGTACTCATAATGGTACTATATGTTGGCTACCAAGTATAAGTGGTACATGCACAATTAAATTGGAAACATTCTACTTTGATTAAGGTCATGTGTCTTCTCTTAAGGAATGAATGTGTGGTACATGTGTTTGAGTCATTATCCTGAGACCAACTTAGAAGTTAACATGATATTGGGTTATAATATTTTAATGAAGTATAAGATCAAAATAATGCAACCAACTATGTGGATATACCTAAGGTTAAAGCTTTTTACTTTGTGGTGTATGAGGACTCCCTTCTTTATGCATACTAGGGTTAAATAATAATTAGGTATATTTCTCTATGTCATATGAGCTTGAGGTGTTTTATTTTTTAGTAAAGTCAAGTAAGGAGGCTAGATATTATGATACCACTTTAATATAGTCATGCATGTGGTAATGGTAATTATTCACATCTTTATTTGACCATTTTCATTGACCTTATCTTTGATGTCTTATTATATTTCATCTTGAGTGTATAAGAAGTGTCAAAATTATTCTCTTCTTTTTTCATTTTTCTTGATCATCATAATAACCACCATGTTTAGTATTAAAGATTTATATATTTAGCAATTTTTAGCTTTTCATGCACAAGTGTAAGGTGCAATTGACTAGAGAATGCACTATTTTTGTAAAAAGAAACATTCTTTCATCAAGGTTGTGTATGTGAGAGGAAAGAGAAGCTTCTTGTTTTTATCTATATCCTTTTTCTAAATGTATCCTTTGCAAGTATTTTCATGTAATATATCTTCAAGTTTACTTGTAGCTATATAAAATACTTTTTGTGTTATGAGTTATCATGTCAATCGATGTAAGGTAAGTCTTAATGTTTATACCCAAGGATTCTATTTTTTATCTGTTGTCAAGTCCATATCTCTTATATTTTTCCAATGTTTGAATATACTTGTGGATGTGTATTTCTTTGTCTATACCCCATGCTCTTTGTCCCCACCTTCCTAATTTCTCTTATTATTATATTTTTGATCTTGGAGCTTGTGGATTCTTATATTACTCATTAGGGGTACTCATCTTCGATAAGAGCCTATGTTGAATCTAAATATTCTATGTCTTAGCCTACTAAATTCAAGACAATTTTGTGCTCTCATTTCCTTATATAATTATGTTAAAACATATCCCAAGATAATATACTAGGTTTTAATATGCCTATGTGTGTACTTTTACCACATTCTATAATGTTGGCCAATCTAATAGTTTTTGTTATATTTTCTTATTCACTTTAATATTAGTAGCTTATGCCCTTGATAGCTATGTATTTAATTTCACATGTATCACCATCTCAATTGTGATGGTATAATTAAACCACTTACATAGAGTTAATGTCACCTTGCTAAAGTTAGATGATGGGCCGTGATGTTATTGCTATGAGTGATTATTTATTTTTAAATGCTTATGTAGGATAAAAGATAAATGATTACTTTTCATATGTTGCATTTGTGGTGGTGGAAGGATTGATAGCATGTTGATGTGTTTTATGCTCCATGGAGGTAGTATGGAAATTAATTAAAACATGCCAAGTAGTGCATGGATAATATTATTTGTGGTATTCCCTTCTTGTTGGTAGTGATTGTGGAAAATTTGTGATTTAGATAGCTTTGAGAAGGCATTAATAGTACTTATGTTGGTGGTTGAGATATATAGGTATTTATCCAATTCTTAAGTAGCCTCCCTAATTTAGGGGTTTTATTTTACTTATGATCACAATGGAGACGTGGTGGCCTCTTATGCATTATTATATTTTTTGATAGCCAATCTTGTTGGTATACTATGAATCCATAAGATATTATGTTATTAGCATTAAGCCATGTGCAAATACAATATAAAATATTTAAAGTTAATGAAACATCAAAAAATGTCACTCTATGGTTTAGGACATAGAACAACTAATTTTCTCCAAGCTTCATTCAAGGATTCCTTAGAGATCTCAATCAAGGGATGGAATGAGAGGAAGAGACCTATAATATGTCCTAGGGTATGATAAAAGACTAAAGATGATTTCACCAGCAAGCTAGAGCTTGGAAAGACAATACATGTAAATGATATGCAAGACTTGAATAAATGACCTAGAAATGAACTCAAATCAAAACAACAAACTTGAAAAGTATAGAGGTGCACCTGGGAACTGTAGAGGCTTGAATGAAGGTTTCAAATCCTATAAATATTGATTTTTTATGCACACTGGGACTTATGCACCAGTAGGGGCGATTTAGTGCCAGTTTAGGGTTTTGGGCCGAAATCAGAATCTGGAATTGCTAAATCAAGATCTATAAAAAATGCTTGAAAATGTGTATAATGGGACTCATACACCACAAGTGACGATTTAGTTCTAGTATCAAGGTTTCTCTGAAACTATGATATCTTCTAGTGATTTTTTGTGACTTCCTTCCTATAAAATCTCTGAGTTTGAATCACTGAATTTTGCCCTGTAGGTGAATTTTTGTGATCTTGCAAGGAGACAACTTTGCAACCTTGAAAATTTTTCTCCAATCTTGCTCTTGAATGGATATTCAACCTAGATCTACAAATCACACATAAAAGAGAGGGAAAAATGTTGTTAAATTGTTAGTGGATAGGGGTTTTCCTTGATCAAACCCTGTTTTGGTAATCAAACCTTGAAAATAATAGAAATATAATCAAGGAATTTGATGAATGAAAAAATATGAAATGTTGCAACTCACCAAACCATTGAACAAAAGGTTGTAATATTGTAAGTAATGGCTAGCATGAATGTAGCTCTTGACTCTTGCTTGAATGATACAAATCTTGATTTGAAATCTTTCTTGAATCATAAGAACCCTACATCACAAATGTTAGCTCAAAAACAAACACGATGCATGATGACTTCAGACATGATACTTGATGCTTGAATAATGCTCCAAAATAATTGATAATCACTCTTGAATGCTATTGAATTACTAGAATTCTTGATCTCAAAAAGTGCTAGATGACTTGTAAACTTGCTAGGAGAAAATGAGGGAAATAACCTTGAATTTATACTTGTTTATACCAAATTTCCCAAAATTATAACACTACAAGCCAACATCAGATCTAGGAGAATAAAACCCCACCAATAATTTTAATTCAAATTAGGTCTAAGCTAAGCGGGACTCATATGCTAGTTGGGGCGTATGAGTCCTAGTAGGCTAAGCTCCAAACACAAATTTAAAGAAATATTTAATTTTATGTTAAATTCAAATCTAGGTCCCAAAACTTAGGTGGGATCCATACGCCCAAGGTGGTGTATGAGTCCTAGATCACTAAATTTGGGTCATACAATCTAAAATAATTAAATTCTGATTAGTCACTTGATGTATGTCGAGATTATCCTTGGAAAGATGCATTAATTAAGGCTTGTGGATGCAAAATAGGGTCAAATAAGGCATAAAGAAGCCCAATTTTTGTAGGGCGGGCCCAAACAAGTGTGAAAATATAAAGGACAACATTTTTCTACACTACATTTAGCCCCCACTTTAGTGAGAGGAGGAACTTGCTTTAAACTTATACTAAAGTGGACAAGATCGCATTAAGAGAGGTTTGAGTGTACCAATGCTAGCAAGTTAGAATGACAACGACTAGGAGGGTTGCGCAAGCCCCAAAATCAAGGTCATATGGAAAACTAACATATGCACAAAAGAACACACTTGTAAATAATGATATAAGGAGCAATAACAAGGAACAAGCATACAATGCCAAAGACAAAAGAGAAAGAAAAACAAATTGGGTGGATCAAGCTTCGAACTTTTGTCCCACATGTTGTGGATTAGATCTAAGTTGTTTGTCCAAGAAAGTTTACAAGTGGAACACGATGTACACCATGCAAACCAAACTCATACTCACAAGGGATAGTGGAACCTCAAGCCATCCACTAGGTGAGCCCCTAGAGAGACACATACACACATGGTCGGTATGTGCTCACACAGACAAGCAAGTGGCTATGGGAAAGTCACACCTAAGTTTGGCTCTAATACATACAACCATACTAAAGGTATACCTCCTGATAACTTTGATAAGGTTCTACAAAATACAAATAGTAGGATTCATGAGGCAAGGAAAGTTTCATATGCTTGACACCCATGAACAAACAAGATGGTTCCACATGAAAGAAAAGTGTGTTATGCAAGGTGGCCATATAATAGATGCTGTAAATGAAAAATAGTGTAAGTTATGTTCAAAGGAGTTTTTCTTAGTTCATGTAAGGTCTTAACTTAGGGAACATTATGCCTAAAGTCTCCAAGAGAGGACCAATCAAAGAATAGAAGATTCACAACTTAGGGGATGTAGTGTGTCACATCAAGCCACTAAGAGGAATATAGTATGCTAAGAGAGATCGCGTTGTTGAAGGACATCAAACCCAACGTCACCACAAAGAGGACACATCACATGAAGTAAGAAGACTACATAATGAAACATAAATTGAAAATGCAAAAGAATAATGCTAATGTATGTCCCCACTTTAAAGAAATTGCTAAACACCATGCTGTGAGAAATTACTTTAAAGTAGAAAATGTTAAATGCTAACAACAAAGAGGACATGAGAGCTTATTTGGAAAGCCCTATGCCAAGTCATATGCTTCCAAATAAAGTTGTGTCATGAAAAGGGGAGGAGGGGTTTCCCCCAAAATGAAACTCCAAACACATGAGGGATCCATGGATTCAAGGTCAATATGTATTTGCACTACAATGTCTTTTAGAGAGCTTAGAACTGCCATCATTCCCCAAATACTCATGGAATGGGATGAATGATACAAAGAGAGCGAAATCAAAGAAAAACCTTTCAGGTCAACATGGAAGAGACCTAAATGTCTTGACGCCTTGCATCATCCCCAAAAGGAAAACACAAGAAAAATGAAAAATGTAAAAGTTTATGATATAGAGAAGAATGTGGATACAAATAGAGGTATGTCACAAAGAGAGAGATAAATCGAGCAAAACAACACGGGGGATCACATTACACACATGCAATCACACACAAAATATGAAACAAAAAATAATGCAAAATACTAGTAAGGCACAAGTGAGTCAACCTATTAGCAAGTCGTCTACATCTCAATCATGTTCATCATATACAAAAGGGAAAAAACTAGCCAAGGGGACAATAGCAAGTGTGGTATCAAGACAAGGCTATCTAATTCTTGTCCCCACTGAGTGTAAGACAAGAATGAGCCAAGGTGGGTGATGGGAAAGAGCTCCTTGCATTTTGAAATGATTTACAATGAATGTAAAGCATGTAATAATGAGAATGTTGTGATCCTACAACTATTACATGAAAAGGAGAAAAAGGAAATGCTTTAAGGGACTATTTCTATGATATCAAACTTTTTAAATATTTGTTTTAAATCATGACAGTCATTAGTACTATGTCCAAGAACTCTATGGTATAAAAAATGTGGAACATTTGCATCTTTAGGATATAGTTTTGGATTTTCTCTCATTGATGGTAATGTTATAAGTCCTTGGCTTAGAAGTATATGCAAAGTTCTTTCAATTGTAGAAAACAGATAAGGGAATTGTAATTTATTTAATTTGTAAGGCCTTTGTTGATTGCTAGATTCACCAATTTCTTGAGTTATATGTCAAGGAGGAGGATCTAAGACAATCATGTTGTCCCTATCATTGTTATAGGACATTGGTTGTTCTTTAGCAAGGAGGACACTTATGTCGGGAGGGGGATCTTGATATCCTAACACTTTGGTATCTTTAGTTGGTATTTGCTCTAAGAGTTGATGAATTTCATGTTCACTTGTTGTATCACATCCTTGTTTGCTTAAGATCGTGAATCCTTTTCCATATGTCTATTCTAGGTTGATTGATGTGTTTGTTACTTTGTTAACATAGGATGGTTTAATGTTTGCTTGAATAGAGGAACTAGGTTCACCTACTGTAGGGAACTTAGGCTTAGTTTGTGTTTCAGTTTCATGACCAAACATCTCAAGTGGTGGGATGATGGGAGATGTTGGTTTTTTCATTGAAGGGTAAAAGGATGCATTAGTCTTGAGGCTATTAAGGCAATCATTTATGAATCTGTTCATCCTATCATCATCTTCTCCAATGATGTCAACTTCATGAGGAGGACATGCATTAGGAGTTGGTTGAGCATGAGTGAGTTCAATTTCATTAGGGTCATTTCTAAAAGCAAAGCTTGACACATCCACTAATGATTTCAAGGACATCCAAAGCTTACCAAAGCACACATCCATGATGCAATGCAATGTAATAACCTAGAATAAAAGGTGCAAAAGTAATTTTTATCAATGCAAAAAATGAACCACATAAAGCTATATGCAATAAAATGAACAAAACAAAAACTCAGAAAACTGAAATATATAACTAATAGCAACAAATAGAAACACATAAACAAAGTTTTTAATGTTGACAAATGTAGTTTAAAATATGACATGAGACTAAATCGCCCAGAGGGGCATATGAATCCCAATCAAGGTTTTATAGGGGTTCAAACAGTGAATAACAATCACCACAAAATAACCAAAAATTAGGCAAAACAACCTGTACTAGAGGACTAAATCACCTAGAGGGGCGTATGAGTCCCAGATTAAGGTTTTTGCATAAATTATAACAAATTATCAGTGAATGTTAATTTTTATGTTTTACATGATGTCTAGACTAAGTGCAATTATAGCTTTCAAATGAATTTCAATGATGCAAAATGCAAAAAATGCAACCTACATGCACTTTCACTAATGCAAGATTTAGAAACCCTATATGCAAATTAACTAATGCAAGACCTCATGCAAAGTTAATGCAAGCTAGATCTAAGAATATGATGCAATCCAAATTAGAAAATGAAATTTCCTAAAGGGTAGGTTCACCAAAACGAAATGTCGAAAAACTGTCACTCTATGTTTTAGGACATAAAATAACTAATTTTCTCCAAGTTGCATTTAAGGATGGCTAAGAGATCTCAATCAAGGGATGGAATGAGAGGAAGAAATCTGCAATAAGGTATCCTAGGGTGTCATAAAAGACTAAAGAGGGGTTTACCACCAAGCTAGAGCTTGGAAATACAAGAAATGTAAATGTTATGCAGGACTTGACTAAATGACCTAGAAATGAACTCAAACTAGAACAAATTGGAAAAGTACACAGGTGCACCTAGGAATTGTAGAGGCTTGAATGAAGGTCTGAAATCCTAGAAATATTTCTTTTTGATGCACTCTTGGACTCATATGCCAGTAGGGGTGATTTATTCCCAGTTTAGGGTTTTGAGCAGAAATCAAAATCTTGAACTGCTGATTTAGGATCTACAAAAAATGCCTAAAAAATGTGTATATTGGGACTCATATGCCACAAGTCGCGATTTAGTCCTAGTATCAAGGTTGCTCCAAAAATTTGATATCCTCTAGTGATCTGTTGTGACTTCCTTCCTATCAAATCTTCAAGTTTGAATCACTTAATTATGCCTTGTAGGTGACTTTTTGTGATCTTGCAAGTAAGGTGACAACTTTGCAACCTTGAAAATTTTTCTCCAATCTTTCTCTTCAATGGATCTTCAACCTATATTTTTAAATCACACATCAAAAAGAGGGAAAAATGTTGTTTTGTTAGTGGATAGAGGTTTGCCTTGGTCAAACCCCTTTTTGGTAATCAAATCTTGAAATGAATAGAAATATAATGAAGGAATGATGAATGAACAAATATGCAATGTTGCAACTCACCAAACCCTTGAACAAAAGGCTGCAATATTGGAAGTAATGGCTAGCATGAATGTAAATCTTGACTTAAATGCTTGCTTGAATCATAAGAACCCTACATCACAAATGTTAGCTCAAAACAAACATGATGCATGATGACTTTGACATGATACTTGATACTTGAATAATTCTCCTAAATGCTTGATAATCACTCTTGAATGTTCTTGAATTGCTAGAATGCTTGATCTCAAAAAGTGTTAGATCACTTGTAAACTTGCTAGGAGAAAATGAATGAAATAACCTTGTATTTATACTTGTTTATGCCAAATTTCCCAAAATTACAACAATACAAGCCCACATCAGATCTAAGAGAATAAAATCCTGCCAAGAATTTGAATTCCAATTAGGTCTAAGCTAAGTGGGACTCATACGCCAGTTGGGGTGTATGAGTCCCAGTAGGCTAAGATTAGGACACAAATTTCAAGAAATGTTTAATTTTATGTTAAATTCAGATCTATGTCTCAAAACTTAGGTGGGATCCATATGTCCAAGGTGGTGTATGAGTCCCAGATCACTAAATTTGGGCCATACAATCCAAAGTCATTAAATTGTGATTGGTCACTTGATGTATGTTGGGATTATCCTTAGAATGATGCATTAATTAAGGCTTGTGGATGCAAAATAGGGTCAAATCAGGCATAAAAAAGCCTAATTTTAGTAGGGAGGAAAGGACAACATTTTTCTATACTTCAGTTAAATAGGTGATCTTATTTAGCTAATTAATTTATTTATTATATAGGTATGGGCTAGGCATTGTTGGGGGTAAATTTTGCATGATAAATAAATTTATTACATGGCAATAGAGGCAACAAAATTAAAATTGATTTTTTCACTTAAATTTATGATAATATTTTCCATACTTCTATGTGCCTTGTAGTAGATGGGTCAATGTAGGATCATGGGGTTCCAAACTAGGCCCTTAAGTGGCAATGAAAATTCAAAAAACAAAGTTAGGCAACTTGACATAAAAAATTGAATAAGTTATTAACATAATTTGAAAAATATGTAAGAACAAATTTTTTAGCAAATTGAATTTAGTTTCTAAGATATTAGTCCTCTTTTGGAAAAAAGTAGATCTATATGGTGAAATTTTAAAATTTCAATATAGTAGTACTAAATTTTCAAGAAAAAATAAAAAAAGTAGGTGTATGTCTAACCAACCTAAGTACAAGAATTTTTTTTTTTTTTGAAACTTTCAATATAAGTAGAGAAAACATGTCTGAATGTGCCACATTTTTTTGTAATTTTTCTCCAAGTAAATAACTAGTTATGAATTTTTAATTAATTTTTTTAAAAAATATTAAAACTTGTTTGTCTGACCACCATAACTTGGTCAAAAATTTATGAAAATATATATATATATTTCATCCTATAATATGGGAAGCATAGAATGTGTTGCATTTTTCAGATTCAAAAAATGTTAAATTGTTTGAGAATTATAGATTTTTTCAATCAACCTATCAATCAAGATTTTAGTCAAAATGCAGGTAGAAAATTAATAATGATTATCTATTTAATTCCAAATAAGTCATATCTTATATTGTTGGAAAGCTAACAATTTTATTAATAAACCCTTTTCGTTTCATCAAATTTGGATAAAAAAAGTCGTCAGCCACTTTTGGGTCATATCGCCACTTTTTGGACCCCCATGATCCTGCACTCACCCAGATTCAATGCTAATATATTTCTCATGCAAATGCATGTTTCATGCCTACAAGTAAATTTTGACTATTATAAGGTATGATTGATGATGTAACTTATTTTTTCACATGTATCAATTCCTATAGGGTTCGATGGCAAGTTGTAATTACTATATATGCATGATTGTAAGATGTTGTACGGGTTAGTCCTTGAGCTAGTTTTCTAACTATACGTGTCATAAGTTTATCTAAGATATCAAATGATGAAAGCATACCTCTATTGGAATGAAGCATCCTCCATAAATCAGGATGAGGAATTACCAAGTGAATTTTTATTTGAAAATGAATGTTTGCATTGATAGTTAAATGCATAAAACTAAATTGATTACCATTAAGCATGCAAACAATATAAAGGATGAGAGGATGCATGTAGAACAGTTGAAAAGTTGATATAACTATGAGTAACTAGTTAATATAACTACCTCTATCTACCATTTCTAACAATGTGATACTAATTTGTCATTCGCTAACATTCCCCCCTTATTACATTGTTCTTGTATCCTAAAAACTCTTATTCACTTTTCCAAGGGACCCCCCCTTAAGGCTTACATAACAAAACTTGGTTACAAAATGTATATACATCTTTGTGAAGATCTTCCTTGAAGAAACAAATCCTGAATCAGGAAGAGCTCCATCAAGCTGTCTCTTAACCCTCGTAAAGTTGTAGCCCCTAGCCGAATTCTTGAGTTCTTCCTCCCATGAACTCCCAAATCACAGGTTCCTTGAATTATTCGACAACAATCCATATTGAGCTCTCCAAACACATGGGTCCATCAAGTTTTTTGATGAATCTTAGAAGGGTATAATCCAGATCACAACCTCGAGTGCTTGTTGGACAACCATCCATATTGAGCTCTACACCAAACCCCTTACCTATCTCCAAAAATCAAACTTCACAATATATGTATTCTTCAAATCTGTCAGCAACAACAAGGAAAATCGAAAAACTAAAGCCAAAAGTGCTTCTCATACAAAGCATCATCTCAAAGCGAGAAGCTAACTGAGAAGATGGAAATTCCTCCATCCTATGGTGCCGCTAGTCTCCAGTTTGATCTTGTTACACTTTATCCATTTAATATCTTAGACGAGTCTTTGGAGGCCTCATCAATAATAGCAAAGATGGCCCTGAAAGTCCAAGCATAGCTATTTGAAGATTCATTGGTAACATTGATAAAGTCATCTACAAGGTTCTCAACACTTGTTTTAATATTTATAAGTGCACTTTCCCAAGCGTCGATAGTAAGAAGATAGACTACTTGACATCTTACAATATTCATAAAAATAATTTGAGTATCATATTCTCTTGCATAACAACTTACCTCCAAGTTACCACTAATAAGAGATGCATTCAAATGACTAAATAGCCATTCAAGAATCCTCATATATCACAAATTAATGATTAGTGGGTCCTCATCCTCTTGACCTCTGGATAACTCTCCTTCTTCCATACCTCACCAACATACCAATGCACAAAAACATACTTGGCATACATGAAAATAAACTTATCACTCCACATACAAATTCATAAAAACACTATTAAGAGGCATAATCAAGTCTGAATTCATCACTTAAAATTCCATAAATTTTACTTCATTGAGATAAATCTTCTACAGTTGGCCGATCAATCTATCTTAAGAAACTGCCAAAAGAAAACTTTACTTGTAAACCCTTATATGCAGTATTCACGATATAAATGATTATTCAAACTGCTACCTTAGCTTTTACACATCTATTCAGCATGCTTCTTCCAGACATTAATAAGGATTATGAGTCTAGTTTCAACGCAGGAGGCCCCACACTTGCAACCTCTCAAGCCATTTGCAACAGTTTACCAACGTCTCTAAACATGGCCGAAAAGCTTATCCCAAGTAATATTTTTCACCAAACCGGGATAAACCGAATACAAATTGTTTGATCTGAGATGCCTTATTTCAAATGAGTTGCTCGTGATTGGTATGGAACTAATATGCTTGAAAATATAATCTCCAAACTATAATCAACTAGACTACTCCACTTAACTTCTTTTTATGCAAATTCTGATAAAACCATCACACACCAACAACTTTCAAAGCATTTGAATCACCACTTTTGATAATTTTGGCCGCCATGCCTCCACTCTGCTCTTCAAGGTGGCAAGAATATATAACCTGTGCCCTCATGTACCTTTCTGAAACTCAAATGCCATCCACGTTGGACAGAGATGAGAGACGTTGTTGGTTTACTATCCAATCGAGCAGCCAACAACATCATACTCCAGCCGGCAATAACATACTCTCATCGCTCTAAGCTTTACACGCACAGATCTCTGCTTCCATTAACATTTCTGATCATCGCTTTAACCTTCACGCGCAGATCTCTGCTTCCATTAACGTTTGCATGACTCAAACGCTTTTGCCATCGTCCGCTCTGATACCATATGACAGTTAAATGCATAACACTGAATTGATTACCATTAAGTATGCAAACAGGTTCTAGGAAAATTCACCGTCAGCAATTCATTGATTGAAAATTCACTGTTAGCAATTAACTGACTGAAAATTCACCACCAGCAATTTATCGTCATAGAAAATTCACTCCACTGTCAAGTAAAATTCACCCCAACAATTCACCGAAGCGGAAAATTAATTGCATTAATAATTTTTAATATATATTTCAAAAAAATTGATTTTATTAAAAATATTAATGCGGTTAATTTGAATTGTTGGCAGTGAATTTTACTTAGCGGTGAATTTTCCACTGTGGCGAATTGCCAGCGGTGAATTTTCCGTCGATAAATTATTGACGGTGAATTTGCCATATGCCATGGAAACAATATAAAGGATGAGAGGATGCGTGGTTGAACAATTGATATAACCCTGAGTAGCCGTATGCCATGGAAACAATATAAAGGATAAGAAGATGCGTGGTTGAACAGTTGATATAACCTTGAGTAACCGGTTAATATAATTGCCTCTGTTTGCCATCCCTAACAATGTGATACTAATTTGCCATTCGTCAACATCCATAATAGTGTTGGGATGTGAAGTCCCGTGAAACTATTTGTTATTGTCTTCATCCTAAAAGTTCCAATGCAAACAGAATTGGTTCCAACGTAAACAAATTCTGGTAATGTCCTGTTAAAAATGGATGATTCTCCTTTTGTGCTTCAACTAATCACTCGGTTAGTGGTATTGTAGAGTCCATTATAAATTGGACTACTTGTAATGCAAAAGAAGGGAACATGCTGTGAATAATAAAACATTCCCCTGCTTTCCCGTGGACGTAGGCACATTGCTGAACCACGTAAAATATCTTGTTTTCTCTCTCTGTTCAGTTTTCTTTTGCATCGATTAAATCTGTGTTATTAATCTCAAAAATGATGTGAATCATGTAATATACTAACAACTGGTATCAGAGCGGGAGAAGATCGTGGGGTCAATTTTTCCTTATTGTAGTTGAGATTGCTATTATTAGTCTCTCGTATAGATTGCTGGAATGAGTGATGAGGTCGCTATTGCTGTGTCATGTTCGTTCATTCCATTCAATTCAGATCTGCATTATTTATCGGAGAGTTCGATGTGATTGAGCTTCTACTTGCTTGATCGATACTTATGTTGGCATGTGCCTCATATTATTTGCAGTTGGTTTGATTTGCGGGGCTGTAGGTTGACATTAGCCACCAAAGGGAGGTCTTTATCGAGGTCTATTTCCAAGGCCAGCCTGGCACTATGGTCGTGGAGTCTTACGTTGTTGAGGTTCCTGATGGGAACACAAAGGAGGATACTTGCATGTTTATTGACACTATTGTCAAGTGTAATCTGCACTCGCTCGCACAAATCTCACAGCGCCTCAAGACGCATCATAATGGCTGCTAGTTGCTATGCCGATCAAGGGATTGAGTCCTGGGACTATTCTTTTTCTTTTCTGTTTTCGTTTTCGGTGTGGTCTTTTTAGTTGTACAGAAATGGTCCCGGGTGCGAGGGACTTGCAGCTGATAGGCATTTTGAAAGACGATGGAGTCTAGAAGCGGCTCCCCTCTTGGGATCTTCTTCTTCTGACGGGAGTCTAGTAGCAGATTGGGGTCTGGTGAAAATGATCGACAATGCAGCTATAATTGTTCGGTTTGTGGTGAAGGACCGGACCTGGGCAGTACAGTCAAGAATCTGGGAAGCAGAAATGGTGGGTAACAGATTCGTCTCTTATGAGGAGTGGTTCTATGGTGCCGTGCATGTGTTTTGTGTGGCTGGAGTTTTTGCGGTCGCCCGAGCTGAAGCCAGAGGAGCGGGGGTTGCAGCTAATCCAGCTTTTGGGTGTGTGTGCCAGCCATGTGTCTGTGGGGAATATGGAGCAGACCAACCTGTGCATGGAGCAGATCTCGTATCTGGCGTCGCTGACAGGCGATCTAATGCAGCGGTTGGCCACCTATTTCATAGAAGGATTGGCGGCTAGAATAACAAAGGCCTGGCGTGGTTTGCACAGGGCTCTCAATTCCACCCAACTGGCGTCCATTGTGGAGCTGGTTTCGGCGAGGCAGGTGTTCTATAACCTGTTTCCTTACTTCAGGTTTGCAATGGAGGCGGTGAATCTGATGATTTTAGAGGCCATGCAAGGGGAGAAAGTGGTATCCTGGACTATCAATTGAGCGCAGTCCTCCCATCGAGGAATATATTGAAGCGGGTGTGATCCCATGTTAGCTAAGTCGCAGCGATGAGGTGATTGACGTGCAACGAATTGGAGCTCTATGAGCATGGTAAGGCTTACAATGGTCTGGATGAGAAGCAAGAGAGATTTAAGATATTTAAGGACAATTTGTTGTTTATCAATCAACACAATATGGAGAAAGGGGCCACCTTCAAATTGGGTTTGAACAAGTTTGTAGATCTGAGCCATGAGGAATTCAAGGCTAAGTTTTTGGGTGTTAAGCCCAATGCTAAAAAGAGGCTTTCTAGGTCTCCAAGCCCTCGATATCAGTACAATGATGGGGAATCCTTGCCCGACTCTGTTGATTGGAAAGAGAAGGGAGCTGTGACTTAAGTTAAGGACCAGGGGTCTTGTGGAAGTTGCTGGGCCTTCTCAACTATTGCTGCCGTGGAGGGCATAGATCAAATTGTGACCAAGGATTTTGATTTCACTATTCGGGCAAGAACTGGTTGGACTTGTAGCATGCTTATATTATGATACCATGGATAGATTGGTATCAGGTTTCAGTGGGAGCTCTTGGTGGAAAGAGTTATGTTGTTGTTAGGTGATGGTTATCTTCATGTGATTGGAGATGTTGGTTCTTGTTTACAGGATGTTTGTTATTGTGCCATGGTGGACTCTTGATTATAGATTTGAGTGTTTGACATGATAGAGGTTCTCTTGATACAGGGTATGCTCTTTGGAGCATGTGATCTTCCTTTGTGGAGATGCTAGATCACGGTGTTGTGTTGTGTTCCCAAGTTATGCAGACATGCAGTGGGAGTTTTGACAGTGGTCTTGTTGGCGCTCTTGGTATTGAGCACTTTGGTCATTTGCTTGGAGAGCTTCATGATGGTGCAGTGTTGTTTTTGGAGCTTAGCATGGATTGATCATGGAGGTACTTTTGTATACTTGGAAACTTTGGTTGAAGCTGGAGTTCTCTTGGGGTTAGAGAACATTTGTTGAGACACTCATTATTGTAGTGGAGATGGCTACAACGGTAGTGGTGGCCTATGGTTGAGTCACCCTTGTTAAAGAAGTTTGGGGTGCCACTTGTGATGGTGCCTTGTTGACTGGAATGTTAACAAAGTGACGCGAGTAATGCGCTCATTCCAGGTATGCATTCTTCTAGACATTGTTCATGCAGTGGGAGGATTGAGCATTCCAACGGATGCATTGATAACGAAAGTATAATGGGAGAAGTTCGTACATGTGTGCAGCTAGAATGTTAACGAAGCAATGCGGTGAATGCACTCATTCTAGTTGTGATGGAGGTCTTGTTGTTTGACTTTAAAGATGAAATTGGATTTCTCTTGGTATTATCAAGATGTGACAATGGGAGAGAAGTAGGGGAATGTTTGATTTTTTCACAACTTAGTTTGGACTTCAAGTGGGATATTGTTGGGATGTGAAGTCCCATGAAACTATTTGTTATTGTCTTCATCCTAAAAGTTCCAATGCAAACAAAATTGGTTCCAACGTAAACAAATTCTGGTAATGTCCTGTTAAAAATGGACAATTCTCCTTTTGTGCTCCAGCTAATCACTCGGTTAGTGGTGTTGTAGAGTCCATTATAAATTGGATTACTTGTAATGAAAAAGAAGGGAATGTGCTGTAAATAATAAAATATTCCCCTGCTTTCCCATGGACGTAGGCACATTGCCAAACCACGTAAAATATCTTGTTTTCTTTCTCTGTTTAGTTTTCTTTTGCATCGATTAAATCTGTGTTATTAATATGAAAAATGATGTGAATCATGTAATATTCTAACAAATAGGTTATACCATTTCAAGGGATACTTTGATCCTCACTACTAGTTCCTAATTTTTATAGTTACTAGCCTAATTGTAATAGGATTAGGTATATGAATGCTAGCATCCTAATGTATTGCAAATAATTTTGTATTTTTTATTTCCCCTTTCATGTGGAATGTATTGATTTGTGTTGTATTATTGAAGTATGCTCCGTTGTAGGTTCTCTTAATCCTTTAGCTTTGATGCATATGCAATCTTCTTTATATTGTTAATTTACATGTATGTTCTCATTTTTTAAGAGCCATGTCTTAGTTGTCCAATTGAGTAGGCATCAGTCTAGGTGGTGAAAAATCAATATGTTTTATTATAATTATTTCTTCTCAAAATTTTAAGAATGATTCTTAAGTTTCTCCATAGTTTTATGATGCATTAATGTAACTTATGCATTATCTTATACAAGATATAACTAGTGAATTAGTAGAGGATTATGGTTGTATGTCTCCATCATGTGCAAATATGTATGCTTGATTAAAGAATTTCAATTGTAGGGTATAATAGTATTGCTTTTGTTTCATGTGTAAGAATGTATTTATCTACTTATTGGAGGCCTTGTAGGTATTTCATGTCCCTTTTTCTAAAATTATTTAAAGGGAATTTGGAAGACTATTCCTTTATTTCCCATGGGCTAAGGGGAATAAACTTAGCAAAATAATATTATATTAATATTTTAACTTTGTTCAATTGAAATATTTTAAAATGGAATAATAGAATATCCTTTAATAATTTTAGAGGAAGAGAAATATGTAAAGATTAAATTTTTTCACAATTCAATCAAAAGAAGATATTTAAATTAAAAGTTGAAAGTGAGAAAGGGTGTGAAGAATAACCTAATCAAAAGTGAGATAAGATTCACTTGGATTTAAAATAAATGTCAATAATATTTTAATTCTCTAAATAGAAAAAAGTTAGAAGCCCGTTTTATGTCCAATACAATTTAAAACTATTGATCCACAAAACCATTTAATATTATAAGCAAGAGATGTTTATAAAAAAATATCACTAGTTAATAATGGAAGAGTTGTAGAAACTTAACTCCATTAAATAGTAATAAAATGAATTGTGTTATGCTATCTAATGACATGAAACACAACAAATTTATATGAAACTATTAGGATTAAAATAATTTAACTTTGTTTAACTTATTCTTATCTCTCCCTTGAGAGAAGGTTGTGGACAAACACAAGATGGATAAAGAATGATCTAAGTATATCACAATTTTGCACTCCAAATATTTGAAAACTTAATTATATCACCTGTAATACATAGAAAAGATGTAGTAATATTCTATTACTAGATCAATATAGACCACTAAGAAATTCTATGAAATACGAAGATATCATTGAATGAGGATAAATGACGGATCAAGAAGTGAAGTGTGATCTAAAACGATGAAAAAAGTTCCAACACAATCAAATTCAAAACAAACATAACTTGTTATCATCAGGGGATGGATGAGTGACGAAATGCTTCGATGACTACGCCGTTGTGACAGAAGCGGATTTGCAAAGTTGTGTCATGTCATGAATAAACTTGTTCAAGTTCAGAAAAGAAGAACCACCCTCCGCAACCGCTTTAAATGCCGCCTCCTTCAACTCCATGCCTCT
Source organism: Sequoia sempervirens (assembly GCA_007258455.2). Taxonomy (NCBI): domain Eukaryota; kingdom Viridiplantae; phylum Streptophyta; class Pinopsida; order Cupressales; family Cupressaceae; genus Sequoia; species Sequoia sempervirens. The sequence continues at coordinate 41,815 of VDFB02146322.1, read as the reverse complement.
TTTTCTCAGCTTCTCCGCTTCCGGACCCTCCATCAGTGTCCTCACGCCTTTCTCTATCTCCTCCCTCTTAACCACCAGATTTTCATCAACGTGCACACCCTCCAACTCCATGCCAATCTTCCACACATCCTTGCATAAGCGGCAGTCGAGAAATTGGTCAGCAAAATACGGCCATCCAAGCATTGGAACGCCCATGCTCATGCTCTCCACACAAGAGTTCCACCCGCTGTGGGTAAGAAACCCTCCTACGGAAGGGTGGGACAACACCTTCAGCTGAGGCGCCCATTTCACAATCACTCCCCGATCCTTGGTCCTTTCTACAAAACCCTCCGGGAGAGTGGCGGGCTTGCCTCCCATAATATCCATTCGTAACACCCACAGAAAGGGATGCTCGCTTTTCTCCAATCCCACCGCCAACTCCTCCAGCTGGTCGTTCGATTTGAGGGCCATGCTGCCGAAGGAAACGTATATCACAGAACTTGGCTCTTGGGCGTCGAGCCATTCAAGACAGCTCTCGTCCGGCCGCTCCGACATACTCACGAGGCCATTCAAATCTCTTCCTTCCATGAAATTGGGAAGAAATACAGGCCCTACTGCCAAAGCAGGACAGCCATTACAGGACAGTGCTCTCACCGTCTCAGGGGCCTCCACCTCATCGAACGTATTGACCAGCACATAGTCTGCCTTATTTTGAATTGCCGACTCACGCAGACTCCATTGGAATAAAACGTCCGACGTGTCGGCACCGCGGTAGAAGGAAAACAGATCGCTCGGGAACAGAGGCGGAAGATTACCAGGCAAACAAGTGATCAATTTATCCCCCCTCTTCAAATCCTCCGCTGCAATTATAAGTGTTCAGTTATTACAAACATTATTGAGCAATCAAAATAAAATTGACGATCACTATTTTTATACCTTTGACAGGAATATGTCCGCGGGAGAGGAGAATATTGGCGTTGGACTGAGCAATAGAAGAGGCAGTGGACATTGTCCAGAAAATGACTCGGGGCACTCCAAGCTTGCTGGCCACTTCGTGAGTGCAAGACAAGAAATTTTCCGTTATAATGCAGCTGATGGGAGGAGATCCATCCGATAAGCTGCACAGCAAATGATGCTCCAAGACGGGGCCAAGCTTTTCCATTTCAATTATGAACTCGGTAAGATTGGAGAGACGACCGTGATCAGGTGGCAACCCATCTGGAAAGGTAAGAAACTTAAAGGTGGAGGTGGATAATTCAGCAGCTAATGCTGTTGACATGCGGTTGTGGCTCCACTCCGTGTTGACGAAAGTGATAAAAACTCCTCTTGAAGAGAGCAGGCGAGCAAAATTGATAAGAGGATTGATACTGCCTTGCGCACTAGGGTAAGGAATCACTACTGCGTGCAGAGTATTCATCTTCTTGGCTTGGAATTGCTTGAGATCGGTTGAGTCCGTCCTTGGTATATATAAAAACAGACCAGATATGGTGGATGGATTCAAGTAAACAAAATTACCGAACAATCAACTAGAAAGGTAGAAGAGTAGTTGAATACTCATATTTGATTAAAGATTTGGACGTCGTTAGAGTTTGTTTTAATATATGACTAGTTGAACTCTCATAATTGATCGAGATTTGGATGACGTTGAGAGTTTGTTTTAATATGTGAGTGGAGGTTTTTAATATAAATTTCCTTACAATATATTAAGATTAAAAAGTTTATATTATTCTTTAGTCTTTTAAAGAATACAGACTTACTTTTCATCAGTAAAGTCATTGAATAAGTTAGATTATAAAATTGATATAATGGGCAACACTAATTAATTTTATATAGAAAATCATTGTCAGGGCTGTTTCACGTTGTGGAAAGTTTCGTGAGTTATTGAATAATTTAGATAATAAAATTGATAATAATGGGCAACACTAATTAATTAACGTGAATGAATTATTGGTCGTGAAGTTTCATTAGTTTGTTTGTTCTTTTGTTTTGTTTTATTTTTAAATTATAAATATACATTTAATTTGGTAAATTAAAAATGTGGTTTTTAAAATGTAGTTTAAAATTTATTTGATAATGGTATGGTATGATTGTTTAAATGTGGTGTTGTTGTTGTTATTAGTCGATAGGCTATTTTGTTTGAAGTTTTCGTTGGGAATTTCGTCAACCTAGCCGTGAATTGGATTTGCCGGCTCTGGGGGTGTCCCGGCCGGTGGGGAGGTCACTGGGTTTTTTTGCTAGTGACGTGGACCTTGGAAATTACGTGGGTTGGCGGTGGTGAAGGTGGTGTCCTCGAAACGCGAAAGGTAAATGGTAAGTGTTTGCTCGTGCAAGGGTTAATGCATTTTGTCGTTGTTGTATGATGGGGTTGGGCAAAGTAAATGTGGTCGAACGAAGTAAATGCAAAATTGAATGTAGTAGTGTGGGAAAGTATACTTTGATTAAGTTGCATTGTCGAAACAACCATTGTGGTGTTGGTTTCATAGCAAACGGCTGTAAAAATTGTTGCCTTCGGCTTTGTTGCTAGTTTGATAGCAGACTATTTGGAAACCGTTTTATGCCACATTGAAAACTGTTGTTTTCTGAAATCTGTAAGTTGTTTTACATGGGTAGTTTGCATAGATGGTTAATTTATTGTTGATGTGTTCTTGTTATATGTTTGTATCTTTGGCATTATACCCATTTTGGAGATTTGAAAATGATTATTGTTCTTTATGGATGGAGAAATTGCAATTAAATCTTCTTTCTTTGGTCAAAAAATATGGTTAGGGTTAGTAATTTGTTTGTTATTGGTCTATTGTTTTGGTTATCTGTGTGTATCTTTGGCATTGTAGCCATTATCATAAGAACAATTGTAGTTATTTGTGTGTAGGGTTTACGGTTGTATGAAAGCATTAAAATATTGGAGATAAAATTACTTTGGTGGTTGTTCAGTGTTATTCTAAGAGGTCTTTTACATTTTCTCTATTTGTGTATAATATTTAGTTGTAGGTGATGTGGCTCAAATTTTCAATGAAGCTTGTGGGGTTATACTAATTTTTGCGTGGGTGTTTTGCATATATGATAAATTTATTGTTAATGTCTTCTTGTTATATGTTTCTATCTTTGGCGTTATACCCATTTTGGAGACTTCAAAGGGATTATCGCTCTTTGCTGGTGGAGAAATTGCAGTGCCAGGTGATGTAGTTCAAATTTTAAATGAAGTGTGTGGGGTTGTACTCATTTTCCACATATTATTTCTATGTATTGGGTTTAGGAGCTCTATTTAATGTGGGAATTTGGGAAAATTGCAGTTAAATCTTCTTTCTTTCATCAAAAAAATATGGTTGGGGTCAGTAATTTTTTTTGTCGTTGTTTATTGTTTTAGTCATGGTTGTGCATGTTTGGCTTTATACCGGTTACCATAGGAGCAATTGTAGTTAAATCTTGTTTCTTTTGTTGTTGCTCTATTGTTTTGGTTATCTATGTGTATCTTTGGCGTTGCAGCCATTGCCATAGGAGCAATTGTAGTTATCTGTGTGTAGGGTTTAGGGTTGTATGAAAGCATTAACATATTAGGGATAAAATTACTTTGGTGGTTGTTCAGTTTTATTCTAATAGCTCTTTTACGATATCTCTATTTGTGTATAATATTTAATGCTAGGTGATGTAGCTCAAATTTTCAATGAAGCTTGTGGGGTTATACTGATTTTTACATGGGTGTTTTGCATAGATAATTAATTTATTGTTAATGTATTATTGTTATATGTTTCTATCTTTGGTGTTATACCCATTTTGGAGACTTCAAAGAGGTTATCATTGTTTGCGGGTGGAGAAATTCTAGTTAAATCTTCTTTCTTTCGTCAAAAAAATATGATTAGGGTTACTATTTTTTGGCTGTTGAGTGTTATTCTAATACCTCTTTTACAATTTCTCTATTTTTTTTATAATATTTAGTGCCAGGTGATGTAGCTTGAATTTTCAATGAAGTGTGTGGGGTTGTGCTGATTTTGCACAGATTATTGCTACATATTGGCTTTAGGAGCTGTATTTAATGTGGCTTGGGGAAATTGCAATTAAATCTTCTTTCTTTCATCAAAAAAATATGGTTGGGCTCAGTAAATTTTGTGGCCCTTGTTTATTGTTTGTAGGTATGGTTGTGGATCTTTGACTTTATACCCATTACCATAGGAGCAATTGTGGTTAAATCTTCTTTCTTTCATCAAAAAATATGGTTATGGATAGTAATTTTGTTTTGCTTGGGTTATTTTTTTGGTTATCTATGTGCATCTTTGGTGTTATACCGATTAACATAGGAGCTACATTGTTTGGCATTAAATATTATAGACAAAATATTTATGCAAAATATCCAAATAGGTCTTTGGCTGGGTTTCTTTTTGTGGTGATGTGGACCTTGGTAATTGTCTAAGGTGGCAGAATGGAGCTAGCGTGCTCCCCATATGGAGTCTGTAGTAAATATTATAGACAAAATAGGGAAATTGTAAACAAACTATTAGGAAAAGACTTAATAATCATAGGTAATGCTAGAGCTGCCCTGTTTGACAGGCTATGTGTTTCAAGTCTGTGGTGGGATTTCTATCAGTCCAGCTATGAATTGGATTTTCTCGTGCAAGAGATGCACATGCCATAGAGAAATAGGAAAATTGTAAAAGAACTATTATGAGAACACTCAAGAACCACAGAAAATAAGAGAATATCGAAACCCAACATTAAATAGACCTTTGAAACAAGAGAAAAGAATATCATAAAACATATTCAAATACATGTATGTATGTTTTGTTAATAGTTCTGCTACAATTTTCCTATTTCTCTATAATAGTAAATGGGAGATTATGTAGCTCGTCTTATACAATTACTCTATTTGTTACCACACTACAGCTTTGTCTTGGTTTCAATTTCCTATGTTTCTATGTGTTTTTGTAGCTCTTTTAAGGTTCTTCTTAATGTGGGTTTTCAATCATCTCTTGTTTACTTGACAACTAGTTCTTTATGATAATACCTACTTTCTTTAAGTTATGAAAATAATTATATGATGTGATGCTAAATCTTTTTATGTAAAAAAGACCTTGCCCATTTCTTTGAGCCTATACAAAGATAAGAAAATTTGAAATATATTGATACAAGATTCAAGCTATATCCTTTGCTGGTAAATATTGAAGGAAAATAGAGAATTATATAAAAGGTATTAGAACTTACGATGAAAATTATCTATAGGAATCTCTACCTGTAATTCTATGACTATCTAGACAAGTAGTAACAACAATTTTTATGTAACAATTGGTTTGTCAATTGAAAATTCAAGCTACATAGTTAATGTATTTCTAATAGCTCTTTTATACTTTCAGTATTTGTCTATAATATTTAGTGGCAAATAATGTGGCTTGAATTTTGAATTGACAAGTGAATTGTTATATAGATTGGTTTAGGTACGATGCAATTTGAAATGGTTGTTTCGACAACACAATTTAATCAATATACTTTCTCACACATTTTGTAGCACAACAGTGTTAAAACCCTCCAACCTACTATCGAAAGGAACAATAAGCAGAGACCGAAAGGCATGAACAATAAATTATTCATTTATGCAAAATAACCATGTAAAACATACATATATATATACATGTAAATATATAGACATATATATAAATGTATACATATACATGTATATATAAATGTATATATACATGTATACATATACATGCATATATACTTGTATAGATATACACATATATATAAATATAAATATATATATATCTATATATACACACATGTGTATATATATGAAATTAGTTTGGTAGCTATTACATAGTAAATGTCTTTCTAATAGCTCTTTCATACTTTCGGTATTTGTCTATAATATTTAGTGGAAAATAATGTGGCTTGAATTTTGAATTGACAAGTGAACTGTTATATAGATTGGTTCAAGTATGATATAATTTTATGTTTTCCCTAGTTTTATATTTATTAGACCTAGAAGAACATCTATATTTATTTTTTCATTAAACAGGTGCAATGAAGGAAAATGCACATCATTATAGCAAATGAATAGAATGATTAGGAAAAATATATTTTTATGTGTTCGAAAAGATTAATGCATGTCTACTTCCACATCTATATTGTTTACTAGTGTCCGCCATATGTGTATACACCTAAAGGCCAATAAAATTGGAAACACAAACAACAAAGCATACGTGGTGTGCCTTTCTATTTCTAAGAATCCTAAAATGATAGGAACTGGAATTGGATTTGTTGCCTAATAGCTCTTCTACAATTTCTCTATTTGTCTATAACATTTAGCATTTAGTGGCAGGGAATGTACCTTGGATTCTTAATTAAGTATCTCTCTGTCTCTTTGTCTCTTTGTCTCTCTCTCTCTCTATATATACATGTATGTATGTATGTATGTATATATACATGTGTATATATATGTATATATGCATAATATGCATGTATGTTTTACTAATAGTTCTATTACAATTTCCCCATTTCTTTATAATACTGAATGCTAGTGTAGACACATCAAATTAACATTATGCATATTCATCCGCTCATTGAATTGATCAAATGCAACAAATCCATTCATCAGGTAAATCGGGTCAATCCAAAGGTTTAATCAAATAATACCATTTCATCTCTCATAAATCATTCAACCTTCATCTTGCATCATCCATTTAATTAAATAAATCAGGGCTTTATTTAAATCATACCCAAATCATATTCCACCATTTTCTGATTTAAATAAATCAAATATCAAAGTCCTAAAAGTCAAACTCACCTAATCAACATTAAACTAACATAATCATCATCTATTTAATCTAACCCTGATTAAATGTTAATCCCATCCCACTTGCATTATCTAGATCTAGCCACTTGCACATATAAATCAATTTATTGATTTATTAAATCCAAGATTTTCATCAACATATGTTTATGGGGAATATTCCCTAATTTTGAATTCAAAGGAAAGTTGATTTGTCCCCTCATTTATTGCTCATTTTCTTTTCCCCACTTAGTATTTCTACTCTCAAATTTGAATTCAAAATTTCCCTCTCATGGTCACATTTCCCTAATCTTGCACATACATCAACCAATCACCACTTGACAAGTGTCATTCTTTCATTGGTCCAATCTTAGTCCCACATTGGTCCATTTTCAACACTTAGCATTTTGAAAATCTATAAAATAGAAGCTTCATCTTTGAGCACAACCTCCACAATCTCTTGCAAGGTCACTCTCTTCATTTGAGATTTGATCTTTTCGATTTAGCATCTCCATATCCATAGTAATTTCATCATTAGCTTATCAATCAAGGATTGGGAAAGGGTCACTAGCACATGTGACACCAATCCACTATGGGATAGGTTTAATGTCATGTTTTGTATGCTTTTATTAATTTGGTTTCCCTTGTTTCATTTATAGCATGATTAACATGGCTTATTATTCCATAGGGATGTTTGAAATGTTGCTTTATTTTAAACTAACCATTTGCAGATTTTAGCATGCACAAAATGGCGCTAGAAGGAGGGCACCAATACATTTTGTAATTTGCTCTGTTTAAATTTTGTATTATGCTTTATTTACATTTTGAAATCTGCTCTGTTTACATTGTCATGATTAAAACAATGCCTATATGGTTGTTTGGGAGTATAGATCTTTATTTTGTGCTCCTTTACTTGGGTGTAAGATTTCCATCCTTTTGTAATTTTCTTACAAATTCATTTGTTGGACGTCCCAATACTCAGCACATTATGAGGTCTTGAATAGGAATCTGTGATATTTATATATATATCTACAGTGTACAACTCCTTATTCCTGGTCGATTGATCATCTGTAGGATTTGTTTGTGTAGTTATCTTATTCACTAAGAGCCGTGGCCCTTATCCTTTCGCAGCTGCATAAACCTCTTTTTAAAAGAAATTCATATATATCTTATGAAGCGACATGTATTAAGGTAGCCGTGAGAGTATGGTGGTTCATCGAGCAAGATGGAGGAGAGGTGTCAGTTTCCCAAATTCCTACTTAGCTGCTGTTAGTCCATGAATGCATGTTTCAACTGCCATACCACTTGGTCAAAAGGAAGTTGGATCGCATCATTTATGAGTGAACTGTATCATTTTATATGGGCAGTTGTCCTATTCATTAATGGTTTCAATACCTAGACATTGTTATTAGCTGTAAATACTAAAGTCATTTTGCTACTGCTATCCCTTTCCTATCACATCATATCAACATTCTCTATTGTTCGATCTATTGTTATGTCTGTGATATTTGATGCATAAGAGTTTGCCATTAAATTCAAGCCTTTTATTTATGTGCTTGTTTCCTTCTGTGAATCTGAAGCACATCTTCTACAGATTTAACTTTATCAGTGGATGGGAACAAGGGAAGAGGGCGTAACCTAGAAGCATGGTCGGGTCAGCAAAGTTATTCAGCTTGAACAAATCAAAAAATGCTACGATTGTTTTCATCTTAGAAAATTATTATACCCATTTCACATATCAGGTGAGATACTTATCAATAAATGTTTAACAGCGAATAAAGTTCTGCACGCCTTTTAAACATTTCTCCTACTACGTTGGGGTCTATTCCTTGCGACCTGGGGGGAAACAAGAAAGAAGCCCTATAGAAATATAATTAAAACTCCATTGGTCGCGGTGAGCTTGTGGAGATAGATGCGTAGTTCCTTAAATCTGCGAATATGGCAAGAGGGTGCGCATGATTGAACTCTTAAAAGTGAAGCACTTTATTTTTTACATCTAATCAAAAGAAAGATCGACAGTGAGCAGACATTATGTGAGGTTCCAAAATTGTCAAAGAAGGTGTACAGGATGACAGATAGGATATTTGGCTTTAAAAAAAAAAAAAACTAACTGACTGATATTATTGTAGTTGTTTGAAGCTAAATACAGGTTCAAAACTAATCAAACAAGGTGTACTAATGGAATCTTGGAATTTCTATCATGTGTTATAGGCATTTTAGGAGTCGTCATTCTAGAGGAAGCAATACATTCATTTCCTAATCCTAGATCTGCGCATCCTTCTCATAGGCGTACATTGCTTGTGTTTGCCTGAAATTTGTTTCCCACACGAACTACTTGTGTCCATTCAATGTTAACTACTTGTGTATACAAACTAGCTTGCATTGATGTCACTCTTAATTTGTCTTTCCTTTTGGCACGCATTGATGTCACATTGAATGATTAATTTATTTTATATATCCAAAGAGCAGCCTGTAATAATGTTGTGTGCACAGTCAGGAAAGGGCAGAAAGACCTCATTAAAGGCTACAGAAGAGGAGTTATGAAGGAAAAGAAGATACAAAAAAGGCTTAAGAACATGTACTTACACCTGCCAAATGCATTAGCTTAAGAGTTCCTATAGCCGTTCCAATAAAATCCATTTTGAGAAAATCCTATTGCTATTATTAAATGTTCTGATCATCAGATTGTGAAAATCCTACCATTATTGCTATTCTTATTTATTGTTGGTTCTAACTCATTCATTGCTTTTTTGCAGGTTCAGTTAAAGAAAATCAAGATGTCATCATGACGAGGGGCCAAAATATTTGCTTATCTATATTTAATCACTACATAAATTGTTTGTTTGCATTGATTTTTGACCAGGCATTTTACCTAAAGACTTTAATATTGTGAAAAGATGGTGATTCATTTATTCGTCTAAAATCATTGAGTCTTCCTTTTGAAATCAATGATTAAGTCTAATATTGGATTGCATTAATCTTTGTCATTTATTAGTCTAAAAATCATTGAGCCTTTATTTTGTTCTTTCATTTGAAATCAATGATTAAAATGAACTTAATTTAATAGTTTGATCCTCACATGCTTGCCTTTTTGTTTAATAGGAAAACAACGAAGGTACAAACAAGGAGAGTGAAGGTGAAACGAAGAAGGAGAACAACAAAAGTGAACAAACAATGCCATAGCATGAAGGGGAGAGATTGAAAGATTAAAGTGTTTCTTAACACTCTAGTGTTCTCTTAAACACTTTTTCACAAAACTTGTCATCTTTTTTGCCCTTAGGACACTAATTCTCATTTGGATTTAAAAAGAACACTTCAATTTTTTTCTTTTCAAAGTTGGATTAAAATTGAACATATAAATTGACTAGACATTATTTTTTGGGACTAAAATTGAACAAAGAAAATTCACACTTCATTTTGGTGCTTAAAACGAACTCACAATTGCTTTGAAGGCTATAAAATGAACAAGTGCTTGAATTGTGTGATTTTGTCTTTTGAGTGTGTATCCTCTCCTTTGTGCTTCAGGCGATCTATGCAAGATAAAAACTCAAATACATTTTATTGCTTTGAAACACTTCATTTTCATTTAAAATTGAACATCTTGTGCGAAAAGTGAGTAGGGGAATTTTCACGTACATTCTCTTTCTTTGTGCCATCAAAGATCGATCGAGTTAAGGATTGTGTTTTTGCTTGCTTTTGTTTATCTTAGAGGGCCTGCCTTGGGGAAAAAGTACTCACCCAAGGGAACGACTCAACCGGTAACACTCTAAAGCCAAGAGTATTTCCAGCCGGGATATAAATGTGGGTATTGGTTAAACGCCATTATCACGCGGTTGGCTCCGACAAGATGGATCCGAAAGGGGACTCTTGCCGAATGGGTCAATCTCCACGAACGGAAAGTCCTTACTAGAACCCATGTGCTAGAATTTTCCAAAATCCTTAATCTATTTATTGGTGCAAGAACGGTCATTCTGAAGCCACCCCACACTCTTACGGTCTTCTAGTAGAGATGGAAAGCATGCCATGGGAGTTTCGTGGGTGTTGGATGCTTGGCTGCCCCCGGGATTGGACGACAATGATGTGGAGGGGAGCCAAGCAATAAGCATCAATCATCTCTGCTAGAGATAAAGCTTAGCTAGACTTGTCCAAGTGGGAATCCAAACAAATATTGTCTTACACATCCATATAGGGCTTGTACTTGCTCTTTGTTTGAAAACACAAAGGTGGTATTTGGAAAACATTTGCAAAACAAACATTCAGCATGATTTTCAAAATTTCAAACCCTTTAGGAGGAATATATCATTGACCAAATTCTTGTGTTGTTGCTTGCCCTTGGGATTACATCCCTAGAGGTTCCTAAGCATTGGATTATACCAATTTGTCTCTCTGAGTAAACAATGGAAACCCTTGCCTTAAGTTCATTGAATTTCCACATAAAATATCTTGTGGGGTTTAAGGAAATTAAGACATTGGACATCTTAGTTTGAAACTTTAATCAAAGAGTGTGTTTGTGGTAAAAAGTACTCATTAAGCAAAGATAACAAGTTGGACCACACACATGTGCTTGATATCTTTTGGTCATATTGGTCTTTTGACTACTCTTAGAGAAAAGTGTGTTCTTCAATACCTTGGCCTAGTAAACAAAGTCTCTCTAAGTCTCTAAGGATCAAAATCAAACACTTCATCCATCCAAACAACTTTAGAGCTTTGGAAACATCATTACCTAGACTTGGGTACATCCCTAAAATCACTTGTTTAGCTAGGTGTGTTTGGATGAATCCTTCCACACACACTTAGTTAAATTATCAACCATCCTTTGAACAAGTTCATCCTAAGATCACATCCAACATCTTAGGGTTTACAAGTTCATCATCCAAATCAACCAATCAAAATCAAAATCCCTAAGTCTAGCATTGATACAAAGTCCCTAAACGTTCATCATTCATATCATTTACACCTTTCGTCCTTCATCTCATCATTGGTCCTAAGAACCTTATAGGTCACTTTGCAACAAGGTCAGAACACAAGAGGAACATGGAATACAAACTTGATCCATACATCTTGAGTAATCCAAATCAATTGAATCTTCAAAGCCTTACAATGCCGGTTGATTATCAAAACTCACACTTATACAATCCATACATGGGACCATTACCTTCGACAAATGTCAATAGAACAACAAGTGTGAGTATGCCCAAATCAAAGATTGGAACACATTTCCCGATGATAAATCCAAGTCCAAACCTACAAGTCTATCAATCAAACAATCAATCCATGAGCCTTCAAATGAACAACATCATCCCATCAAATCCCTACAAGCCAAATGAGAATTTACCAAGCACAAGTATTCCAAACATGAGCAATGGTCAATTTCAACCCATCATCACGAATCAGAATATTGTCCAAAATCAAACACAACTACACATCCCAAATCCACTTAAACAAAAGCCGAATCAAGGGAGTCAAATTCAAAATCAAGATCAAATTTCACTTGAGCAACTTGCTTCACATGCCAAACTAATTGAACTATTGGGCAAAGAGATATCTTCACTCCAAAATCAATACAATCTTCCATTGGTTAATTCATGTCATCAAAGCATTGAGTTGTGTCCGCAACCACAACAATATCTCCAAGGTCAAGAAGTTAGATATCAAGGTCAACCACATCAACAAATCCAACCCCCACGTGTCGAAGATCAATCACCACATCTCCAAAATCAATCACCACAAGGTCAACTTAAAGTACAAATCTCACAAAGAAACAAGCGACAATACACACCACTTGGGAGACCAATCGAATCAGTCTTGCAACAATTGGTACAAGAAAATCTCATCAAGCTCCCCATCTATGGGAACTATCAAGAACCCCTAGTTAAACCACCAGGGTATAATGAGGAGCACCATTGTGATTATCACAAAACAAAGGGACACACAACATTAAGTTGTATTCGACTAAAAATTCTCATCCAAGACTTGATTGATCAAAAGATAATTGCTATTGGGGACAATGATAGCATTGTCAATCTCTCCACCACAATTGTTGAAAATAATGATCAAGATCTATCTATCAATAAAGATGTTTTCATCTCATCCAATGAGGCATCGACCAATGATTATGTCAAAAATGTCTCTACATCACCTAATGAGTTAGAGGATATATCTCGAGAATTTATTCCAAAACATAATCAAAATCCTTCACCAAAGTCTAGCAATGGTCCTTCCCAAGACATATTGACATCCTTCGACCTCATGGCTATAGATACTAAAGGAACCCTAAACTCGACACTTGAGGATGTTGAACCACTTACCATGTCTAATGAAGATATCCAAGCACCATTTGTAAGTGATCCATCCTTTGAAACCAACCCATGTCAAGAGCTTGATCCAAAGCATATCGAAAGCAATCCCAAAATAAATCAAGATCAAAAATTTGAATCTCCAAGATACTACAATGATCTAATGGATATTCTCCTATCCACACAAGATGATCACATCCACATAGCACTTACTCCTCCATCTACCCATGAGATGCTTTCTATGGATGGACACATAGATGATCTTCATCTAGAACAAGATTGTGTTACACAAAAAGAGCAGATTCTTAACTCCTACAATCAAACGAAGTTGTCAACATCAGGATCGAATATGTCCCAAACTCAGATTGAGGACATCATGAATAAAGATATCCATCATTATCTGCTCAAGGAAACAAGTCAGATAGAACACCCAGAGTTAGCCAAGCAGCAAATTGAACTAATGTCATCTATAGTGGTCATTCGTCAAAGCACGTTTACTGAACAAAACACCTCGAAGCAAGCAAAATCAAGGAACGAAGGTGCTACTACCACCATAATCGGGAAACTTCGCCTCAAACAAACATCAACATAGGGAGCACCTAAGAATCTTTATGGTGAAACCATTGCCAACACCACCAGCCACGCCATGAATCTTCATCCACCCATCACCCCATCCATGAATTGGGACCAACGTCAAAAGAAAGAATTGAATCAAAGAACGTAAGAACGCTTATCAAAGCAAAAGAAGCAAAAGCATAATGGACAAATCAAATACATATGGATACCAAAGAATACAAAGAAATATCATCCTATCAAACTCCATTAGTCAAAGAAACCATGGGGAAAAATAAAAAAGGGAAAGTATCCATTGAAGATGTCCACAAAAGAAAAAGCAGGATTTTCAAGCGATGTGCAAAGTATATCAAGTGGTTGGTCCTAATTCCATGCACACTTCCGTATCCACCCATCATTACCATCTTCCCAAGTTTGAGAGTCAAAGGTTCCAAACCCAATAACCAATCCATCTCTATCCCTAAACGCATTCCATCCACGCCTCCACGCATAATATCCAATTCTCACATTGACCATGTATTGGCAATGACCCTTCATCATATGGATTCAAAGGGTACCCCATCGATGTGCTTATAAAGACAAAGTTAACTCCAAGACGCATTAAAGCGCATCAAGAATCCCAAAATTAGCCCAAGTGCACGTGATCTTGGCAAAGCGCTTCTTCAAGGTGATATCGATGGTACATCATGACAAGCATTTCCACGCTAACACCACTAGGTGGTTCAACATAAATCTTTAGGAAAAAATCAAAAATTCAAAAAACAAAAATCCAAAAATCATAAAAGGATTGAAAATAGTAAAGATAAAAATCGTCCTCTAGCGAAAACCACATGGGCGGCGCTTTGGGTAGGTACCATGATGAAAACCTGGCAAATAGGCGTCATGTGTAGAATCGAGCATCTACGTGCGCCAGTTCAGATAAAAGCATCTCATCCCATCCATAATAAATCGAGCATTCCATCCATCTTATCCATAATAAATCCGTTAATCCATAAATCATTTATCCAATCCATTCACATATATCTGCATCCATCATCCAAGTTATCTTGATCTTGATGAAATTTTGGGGCACACTTTACACTTGCTTACGGTAAAACATCTTGACATGGGCCGTTTTCATTGACCCTATCCTATGCAGCATTATCTAAGCCATGAAGCATTATCCAAATGAGCTTTCTTGATCCAAACACCTTATCTTATCGTAATCTAATCCATGTCCCTCCATCCATACACCTATCTGAGCATCCACCCATTGCATTCCATACATTGCTAGACATTGGGGGTAGATATTGGCATCTTGCTTCGGGAATAAATCTTGGTCTATGACCTCCAACTTATGAGGTGATCCGAACATTGGAAAACGTGAAACCAAATTGGTCAAAGCAGTTGTGATCCAAAATCCAAATCACTAGCCCATGGCATATTTTGACGAAAAAATGTTCCTTATCAAGCGTCATCTTTCATTGAACATCAAATCACTATCAGTTGCATCTAAGTTGCACGCCAAACGCCACATCAAATCATTCGAAACAACTTTTGTTCCAAAATCAAGCTTCATAAAACATGATCAATCAAATCCAATAAAAAAAATCATCATCTCAGGATATCATTGTGTTGCTTAACACTATCCTTGCATTGTTGTGTATCCTCAACAATGTTATCATCATCATCAATCCCATCAAAATCTCAATCCTTGTGTTGCTTAACACTGTCCTTGCATTGTTGTGCATCCTCAACAGTGTTATCATTATCATCAATCCATCGACTTGATCGATCGACCTTAGCTTGGTTTTCAACAAAATCCCAAAACAGAGCACTGATATCGTCACACATATCCATATCCAAATCATCAAAATCATGCGAAAATCCAAAAACATCAGAAAATCCAAAAATCCAAAAACATTCAAAACATATCAAAAATCCAAAAAGTCAAAAATAGAAAACATCAAAACATTGAAATCAACTATGTCATATCTCGAGCTGAACGTAGGGCAGGCTAATCATGATAAGTCCCCGACATCAAAATCCAAAACATTCAAAAAGGAAAATCCAAAACATTCAAAACATCAAAATCCAAAACATAAGAAAATCTCAAAAATCAAAAACATCGCGAAAATCCAAAAAAAATCCAAAAACAGCCTCAAAACATTCCAAAAATGTCAAAAAATCCAAATATTTGAAAAAATCCATCTGTCTCATCTTGCTTGCACTCGAAATAATCAATCATCCATAATAAACTGATCATCATCTTCATTCTTTGACAACACAAACATAAACAATCATAGCAGGAAACAAAATCAAGCTTCAATCGTAAAATCAAAATTGAAACAACGAACCATTGAACACAAAATCAAGCTCTTGATCAGTCACAAACATGTCAGTCAAGCTTATATCAACAGCCTATCAATCAACTTATCAAACCATCATCATCCTATACAATGCATGTCCTAGGATATATCGTTCCGACAATGGGCATCATTTTGGATATCACTTGGATTCCTATCCTATCAAAACACATCCCTTTAGCTGAAGGTATGAAGAACTTTGGCTTGTTTGTAATCGGTTTCTTTCTTTGATTTAATGTGACATGCCATTCCAAGTTGACCTCTCTCTAAATGATATTCGAACGGGGCATTTTAGAGATAGGAATGGGGCAACCATCACATTATTTTGTCTCACTGTGTTTGTTGGACGCTCTTGTAAAATAACTTGGCGAATACTTGCTTTGTTAGGTACGCCCTAGCAAGGTTTCTGTATGTCAAGTGTGAACAGGAATACTCCTATCTGCTTGTTGAGTCAAATTCCATCACACTAGGTACAACGCCATCCTGGTTCTTGATACCTTGATGCATCGTACTCCATGTGTTATCAAACATAAAGTAAGTGACCCTTTGAAAATCCCAATCCTTGATAAGTGTTCATCATCATTTATCATCATCATCATCTATCATCATCTCTAATAAAGTCTCGACCAATCATGGACTTGATGGATCCTCTTGTCATCATCTCATTTCCATGCTAACATAACATTGCCAATGCATCCATCATGCATCCATCATGCATCCATCCTACATCCAGAAAACTGTCAACATATCACATACATAATAGGAAACATCGATCATTTCACATGCATTGCATTTGCATCATCATCATAATATAGATCTGTTAGTCTAAGCATCTGCATAAATCATCCATTGCATAATCATGGCATATCACATCATCCATCTCATATCATAGCATCATTTGGGTTGTTTAGGATAATATAGGATTTGTTATTCTAAGCATCTTAAAATCATCTCATTTGCATCAACAGTCCATAACCAATCTTGCCTTTGAACCTCTTTTATCGCGAGATTCCACCCCAAAATCTCAATCTTTCGCCGACCTCGAGGGGGCAATGTACCAAGGGCCTTCTTCTCATTGGGCATCCAAAATTAGAATTTTTAAAATTTTGATTCGTGGTAAGTTTATTCTTTGAACCAACGCAGAATAAGTACATTATGCTTCAAAGAGGGGCAAATGTAGACATGCCAAATTAACATTATGCATATTCATCCGCTCATTGAATTGATCAAACGCAACAAATCCATTCATCAGGTAAATCGGGTCAATCCAAAGGTTTAATCAAATAATACCATTTCATCTCTCATAAATCATTCAACCTTCATCTTGCATCATCAATTTAATTAAATAAATCAGGGCTTTATTTAAATCAAACCCAAATCATATTCCACCATTTTCTGATTTAAATAAATCAAATATCAAAGTCCTAAAAGTCAAACTCACCTAATCAGCATTAAACTAACATAATCATCATCTATTTAATCTAACCCTAATTAAATGTTAATCCCATCCCACTTGCATTATCTAGATCTAGCCACTTGCACATATAAATCAATTTATTGATTTATTAAATCCAAGATTTTCCATCAACATGGCATTTATGGGGAATATTCCCTCAATTTTGAATTCAAAGGCAAGTTGATTTGTCCCTCCAACAGTGCATTTATTGCTCATTTTCTTGTCCCCCACTTAGCATTTACTCTCAAATTTGAATTCAAATTTTCTCTCTCATGGGCACATTTCCCTAATCTTGCACATACATCAACCAATCACCACTTGACAATTGTCATTCTTTCATTGGTCCAATCTTAGTCCCACATTAGTCCATTTTCAACACTTAGCATTTTGAAAATCTATAAAATAGAAGCTTCATCTTTGAGCACAACCTCCAAAATCTCTTGCAAGGTCACTCTCTTCATTTGAGATTTGATATTGTCCATTTAGCATCTCCATATCCATAGCAATTTCATCATTAGCTTATCAATCAAGGATTGGGAAAGGGTCACTAGCACATGTGACACCAATCCACTATGGGATAGGTTTAATGTCATGTTTTGTATGCTTTTATTAATTTGGTTTCCCTTGTTTCATTTATAGCATGATTAACATGGCTTATTATTCCATAGGGATGTTTAAAATGTTGCTTTATTTTAAACTAACCATTTGCAGATTTTAGCATCCACAGCCAAATAATGTAGCTCCTCTTATACAATTACTCTATTTGTTAGTAGACTACAAAGAACATGGGCGCCAAAGTAAAATCAAAACCATGGTAGGTCAATGAAAGTGCAATTCTATATATGCAAATACAAGAATAAATTACGTAGGCATTGACAATCTACAACATCCTCTTTGTAAGGATATATATATATATATGTATATGTATATATATATGTACATATATACATATATATACATATATATATATGTATGTATGTATGTATGTATGTATGTATATATGTACATATCGGTGCTGTCATAATAGTGGTTTACAATTCCTGAGAGGAACAGATTTTAGCTAAAATCACATATTTTTAGAAAATATAATGATTTAAGCCTTAAAAAGTTCCATTTTAAGGATTCCAATTGAAGAGGGTTTGATCAAATCACCTTAGATCAAACCCCCTTGGATAGAACCTCACTAATTTTAAACCATACCTATAAATGCGTCTCCTTTACACCTATCAAAATGCTGATAAAAAATCACTTTTGATTTTAACTTTTGGGGATCAAATGAATTCATTTAAAATTTATTTGAAATGATTACAGATTCCCTCGCAACAAGCTATCCAAATGAATATAATTTTACATGTTTTATTCTTTGTTATGTATTTATTTTTAAGTTTTATTAAACATAGGTTTTCAATGAAAATGAATTTCTTCATATTCACATGTGGAAAAATAGAAGATTATCAAAAAAAATTGAAAAATATATACCGATAATAAGTCCTGATCCAACAAAAAAATTAAATTAAATTTTGACATATACAAAAAAGTTATCTGCTATAATGGGTCGCTACTGCGGTCTCCAATTGTAATTCGCTTGACTAAACTTGATTAAGGAAAAATATCAATAAAACCTATCTAACCAAGTGGAATCACTAGATATTAGAGTCACAAATCTAAATTTGAAAGAATTTCTTTAGAATTTTAATCTTTATAGAAAAAAAAAAATTCTATGTGTTATACCTAAAAGGCCACTTTAAAAATGTTGTTTTCTTGAAAAAATCAATTGGAGAGGGAAAAGAGTGTGCAATTTGATTCCAAAAATTTTGAAAAAAATATTATTTTAGAATTGACAATAAAATTTTATGAGACCTCTAGTTTGTACCCATCTTCAAATTCCCTCACATGAAGGCCATAGGTGTCCTAATGTGAAAATTTAGTTAAAAATAATAATTCTGTCCAAATGGGCTAAAAAATTGTAAACCAATTATTATGGGATCACCCATATATATAATAGATATATATGTACATATATATATACATATACATATACATACACACACACACACACACATATATATATAGGAACCTACAAAGATCAAGTGGTGTGTGATGTCATGCCCATGGATGTTTGTCACATTCTTCTTGGGAGACCTTGGCAATATGATAGGAAGGCTATGCATGATGGGAGGCATAATAATTACACTTTTGAAAAAGATGGAGAAAGCATACTCTTACACCCCTGAAAGAACATGTTGTTGCTAAAACAAGTTCAAAAGTGCTGCTAATGAGTGGTGAAGAGTTCTTACACCAAATGAAGAAGGAAGAGGTAAACATTTCTTTGATAGGAAAGCCTAAAAGTGTAGTCACTAGCAAAAAGTTGATTGATTTTCCCTAAGAAATTCAAGATATGTTGGATGAGTATGTAGACATTCTAGTGTATGATCTACCTAATGATTTACCTCCATTTAGAAGCATCAACCATCATATAGACTTGATTCCAAGAGAAAACCTTCCAAATAAGGTAACTTACATGATGACTCCAAAGGAGAATGAAGAAATCAAGAAATAGGTGCAAGAATTGTTGGAGAAAGGATTGATAAGGGAAAGTTTAAGTCCTTGTGTTGTTCCAATAGTTTTGAGTCCTAAGAAGGATGGAGGCTAGGGAATGTGCACAAATTCTAGAGCAATCAACAAAACTACTAGTATCAAGTATAGATTCCGTTTGCCAAGAATTGATGATTTTTTGGATTGTTTGAGTGGAGCTAAGTATTTTTCTATGATAGAATTGAAAAGTGACTATCATCAAATTAGAATTAGAGAGGGTGATGAGTGGAATACAACCTTTAAGACAAATGATGGGCTCTATGAATGGTTAGTTATGCTATTTGGCTTAGCCAACGCTCCAAGTACTTTCACGAGGCTTATAAATGAGGTGCTTAAATCTTTCACAAGTAAGTTTGTTATAGTATATTTGGATGATATCTTGGTATATAGTCAATGAAAGGAAGAGCATATTAAGAAATTAAGGATAGTATTAGACAAGTTGTATGAAGAGAAGCTACTAATCAATCTCACAAGAAGGATTGAAGGTGGAGAAGGAAAAGATAAAGGAAATCATTGAATGGCCTACTCCTAAGAGTATTTTTGAGGTAAGAATTTTTCATGGTTTGGCTAGCTTCTATAGAAAATTCATAAGAAATTTTAGTGGGATTTGTGCTCCAATAGTAGATACAATTAAAGGAGATAAGAAGGCATTACATTAGACTGAGGTTGCTAATAAGAGTTTTCAAATGCTTAAGAAGAAGATAATAAAGGAACCAATCTTTTCTTTACCTGATTTTACCAAGCTTTTTCAAGTTAAATGTGATGCTAGTGGGACTGTTATAGGTGTTGTTTTGAGCCAAGATGGAAAGCCTATTGCTTACTTTAGTGAAAAACTCAATGATGCAAGGAAGAGGTGTATTTAGCTTATGACCGAGAATTCTATGATATCATACAAGCTTTGTAGAAATGGAGGCATTATCTCATGCTTAAAGAGTTTGTTTTGTTCATAGATAATCATGCTTTACAATTTATAAGTAGTCAACATAAGTTGAGTCAAAGGAATGTTAAATGGATTGAATTTTTGCAAAGTTTTACTTTTGTTATCAAGAATAAGAGTGGTCAATATAAAAAAAAATTTGAATGCTTTGAGTAGGAGTTTGATCATGCAGGAGTTTCAAGTGAGCATATTGGGATTTGAAGACTTGAAAGAGATGTACAAGGAAGATGTGGAATTCAAGGAGGCATATGAAGCATGTGAGAATCCTCTTAGCATGGATATAAGTCCTTGGATGGATTTCATGATACAAGAGGGTCTTTTGTCCAAGGGTAAGCAACTTTGCATTCCCAGAAGCTCCATGAGAGATAAATTATTGAATGAAAAACATATTGGTAGTTTGGTAGGGCATTTTGGACAGAATAAGAAATTAGCTCAATTGAGTGCACACTATTATTGGCCAAGTATGAACAATGATGTTAAGAGGTTTTTGGAGAGGTGTAAAGTGTGCCAACATGCCAAAGGGAGCATCCAAAATGCAGGTTTGTATTAGCCATTGCCAATCCCTAATAGCCCTGGGATTCAATAAATATGGACTTTGTACTTGGTCTACCAAGAACTCAATAGGGGCATGATTCAATCTTTCTGGTAGTTTATAGGTTTTATAAGATTTCTCATTTCATTCCATGTACAAAAACAAGTGATGCTACTAACATTATCAAAAATTTTTTCAAGGAGATAGTTAGATTAAATGGACTTCCTAGGAGAATTGTCTGTGATAGAGACACTAAATTTGTAGGACACTTTTGGAGGACTTTATGGAATAAGTTGGGCACCAATTTGAGTTTCAATTCAAATTACCATCCTCAGACTAATGGTCAAACAAAAGTAGTCAACAAGACCCTTTGAAACTTCTTATGGAGCTTGGTGAGTATGCATCTGAAATAGTAGGATTCAGTGCTTGCATAAGTGGAATTTGCATGCAATGACTCACCTAGAAGAAGTACAAATATGTGTCCTTTTAAAAACATGTATGGTATGCATCCTAGAGGAGTGTATGAGCTAGGAAGTTTGGGTAAAATAGAGATGAGAAGTGCTGATGGTGAAGAATTTGCAAGTGTAATTCAAGACTTGCATGAACATGTGAGGAAGAAGCTTGAAACTTGAATGCCATCAACTACAAGAAGGGAGATGATAAGAAAAGGAAGGTTAGTTTTAATGTTGGTGATCTTGTTCTTGCTCATCTCAAAAAATAAAAGTTTCCAAAGGGTGAGTACAACAAGCTGAAAATAAAGAAAATTTGTCCTTGTAAGGTTCTAAGGAGGTTTTCAAGCAATGCATATGAGATAGAACTCCCAAAAGGAATTGGAATTCTCCTATCTTCAATGTTGCAGATCTATACCCTTACAAAGGTGAAGAACAAACAGTCCAAGTGCCTGAAATAGGTGAAGATCAAATCATTGAGTGGGAGCAACAGTTTCCCAAGGAGATACCAAAGCAACTTGAGGAAATTTTGGACAAGAAGGTGGCCAAAAAAATAAGGGACAAAGAATACTTTCAATATTTGGTCAAATGGAAGAGTCAACCAGCTAAAGATTCAACATGGATGACTAAAGGTCACATCATTAAATTGGGTACAAGTGTGGAAAAATTGATGCACAACAACAACAAATGAAGGTGGCTCTTTTTTTCCTTGGTAGTATGATGTAGGAGCATCACTGATAGATAGGAGATATAAAATAATATTATCATAAGGTTTAGGTTGCTAGGTATGTTCTAAGTTTGTTTCCCTCCATTTCTATGCAGATCAAATTTCAAATATGTAAATGTCGTAGATAAGGCTTGTAAATGGGTAGTAGAAGTCAAGTTAGAGTTTATGAACTAAATAAGGCCATAAATCCTTATTATCATTTAAATGAGGTTGAAAGGGAGTTATATAGGCATGCAACAGTGATATCTAATAGATTTTCCCTTCCTAGCATGTTGTTGATCTTCTTTGGGGTTAGCTGAGTGACTTTAGGAGAGGATTTTGATGAGCTAAACATAGGGAAACAACCATTTCTTCATAATTTGTGAGAATAATGAATGCACAGATGTCGTTTGACAAGATTAATGTGAGTGTGTGAAGTTTGAGGTTATTTTTGCTAGTTTTATTCGTATTTCCTCAAAATTGTCATGTTGTCAATGATAGGACAACAAGATAAAGTTTGAGAACAAGAATATAAAGAAATCCTTTCACCTCTAGGAAGGTTTAGACACTTCAAAAAGGTTAAAAAAATGCCAAAAAAATTTATTTTAGGTCTTGACACTCAATTTTGTGATTTTTAGGCTTAATTATGTGCTTTTTGGCCTCAAACTAGGGCATAGGCTTAACTTTTGTTTCCACCATGAAATTTTCCCAAATTTTGGATTCTTGATGCTTATTTTTATATGAGAATATGTGTCAAGTTTCATTATTTTCCCACACGTGCAAGTTCCTTTTTCACAAAGCCCTTGATTTCCTAACTTTTACATGACAGTTTAATTGTTTTTAGTGCAAATTCTTGTATTTCAAGAATGTTTAAGACTAGGGACTGATAGGAATGTTAAAAATTCCTAAATAAACCTTCCATATGAATTTTAAGACCTGATTAATCTATTTAGTATCTGCTATTCCATAACAGTCCTAAAAAGGAGGCCTAATTTGACTATAACATTCCAATTTTTACATATTCTGTACAAAACAACCCAATCTAATTTTCACATATGTTTAGTAAGGGCTAAAAGGGTATCCAAATCAGGTATCAGATCTCCATTATCAGTTGTATGAAGGGATTTATAAAAGAAATTATCTCTAAGAAAGGCTACAAGCTCCTAGGTCACCTACTAAGGGAAATGGGGTCTAGGAGCGTGCTAGAACTTTCCTGATGGTTTTGATAACTTAGATTAGGTGATTGTATGGTGTAAGTGTGATTATTATGATTTTATGTATTATGTATATGTTTTGGGCCTTTCGTCTTGGCTTGATCCCTGAGGAAGCTTGACATCATTTATAGTATCAAAGCCAAGTAGAGGATTGATGAATCAATTCATTTTAATAGAGTAGTTGATTAGTTGAGAATTTAGTTGAGAATTCAAGTTTGTATGAGAAGAAAATTGTTTCTCATCCCTATACCATTATTGGTATTAGACAAAGAACTAACTCCTACAGAGGTGAAAGAAGACCTTCTTTGTCAAAAGATGGTGTTCAGAGCCTATGGAAGAGGATGAGGTCAAGGAAGACAAGCTAAAAATGTCAACATTAGAGGATATCAGGAATCCTAAGATAAGACTACAAGATGTTGAAATGTCTCAGAGGAGAGGCATAGATCAAGGAGATGTTAATGAGGAAGAATCAAAGGCAAAAGGAGATGTAGGTGCATTTTTCCAGAAGAAGAAGAGAGGGTAGAAAATAGAATGATCAAGGCTATTATGGGAATCAAATCCAAACCTAAGATGTATATTCTTATGTATGAGGGAAGCTTGAAGATTGAAGAACTCATTGATTGGATTGATGCATTAGATAAGTACTTTTAGTATGAAAAAGTGGATGATGAAAAAAAGGTTAAAATTTTTGTTACAAGATTGAAGGGTCATGCATCCATTTGGTGGGATGGAGTACAGAAGGAAAGGATAAGAAAAGGAAAGCCCAAGATTAGATATTGGGATAGAATGGTTGCAAAACTAAGAGGTAAGTTCATACCTAAAGATTATCAAACTGGTCTATTTAGAACACTTCAAAATTTAAGGCAAAGAGACATGTCAGTAAGAGACTACATAGAGGATTTCTATAGGCTAACCATAAGAGTGGGACATATAGAGGATGATTGGGACAAAATGGTTACAAAACTAAGAGGTATATTCTTACCTATAGATTATCAAACTAGTATATTTAGAACACTTCAAAATTTAAGGCAAAGAGACATGTCGATAAGAGACTACACAAAGGAGTTCTACATGATAACCATAAGAGTAGGATATAGAGGATGGTTTAGAAAAAATAGCAAGATATCTTAATGGTATGAAATTTACCATTCTAGATGATATTACTATTCTTTCTCCTAGATTAGTTGATGAAGCTTATCAATTGGCACTCAAGGTGGAAGAGAAGATTTCCAGGAAGCAAACTTCATACTCAAGAGGAAGGGGAAACAATATCAAAGGTAGAGGAAAAAAAGGGGTAGAAGGCAGTTGCAGTCATCTCAAGAGGAGGCTAGCAGTTCACAAAGCCCAAGAGGAGACTATGGATCAAGAAGAAGAAGACCTTATTAAAGAGGAAGAGGAAGGTTTATGGGTAAGTGTTTTAGATGCAATAAATATGCAGGTCATAGATCATATGAATGTCTAGAAAACCCTCTAATAGTCAATAGAGATTTTTTCATGTGGGTCAAGGTGAAGAGGAGGAAGAGTAGAAGAACCTGTGGTTTATGAAGATCCACCCGAAGTTGGTGAATCACTCTTAATAAAGAGAGTATTACTCAAACCTAACAAGTAAATCATAGAATCACCTCAAAGAAAGAATTTGTTTAGGAAAACATGCAAGAGTAGAGGAAAGTGCTACAAATTCATCATAGACAATGAGAGTATATACGAGCTTGCTTCAATAGAGATGGTGGAGAAACTAGGTTTCAAAAAGGTAATGCATCCTCCTTACAAAGTACCATGGCTGCAAAGGGGCATCAACTCTTGGTTAATGAACAATACAAGGTAGATTTCCAAATAGTAACCTACAAAGATCAAGTGGTGTGTGATGTCATGCCCATGGATGTTTGTCACATTCTTCTTGCGAGAACCTTGGCAATATGATAGGGAGGCTATGCATGATGGGAGGCATAATAATTATACTTTTGAAAAAGATGGAAGAAAGCATACTCTTACACCCTTGAAAGAAGAATATGTTGCTACTGAAAAAAGATCAAAAGTACTGCTAATGAGTGGTAAATATTTCATACACCAAATGAAGAAGGAAGAGGTAAACTTTGCTTTGATAGGAAAGCCTAAAAGTGTAGTCACTAGCACAAAGTTGATTGATATGCCTTAATAAATTCAAGATATGTTGAATGAGTATGTAGACATAGTAGTGGATGATCTACCTAATTATTTTCCTCCACTGAGAGACATCAACCATCATATAGACTTGATTCTAGGAGAAAACCTTCCAAATAAGGCAGCTTACAGGATTACTCCAAAGGAGAATGAAGAAGTCAAGAAACAGATGCAAGAATTGTTGGAGAAAGGATTGATAAGGGAAATTTTAAGTCCTTGTGTTGTTCCAATAGTTTTGAGTCCTAAGAAGGATTGAGGTTGGAGAATTGCACAAATTCTAGAGCAATCAACAAAATTACTATTTAGTATAGATTCCCTTTGCGAAGAATTGATGATTTGTTGGATTGTTTGAGTGGAGCTAAGTATTTTTATAAGATAGACTTGAAAAGTGGCTATAATCAAATTAGAATTAGGGAGGGTGATGAATGGAAAATGATGCAGAGCAAGAGGATTCACATTTCAACTCATAGGGAACATATTTCACGACAATGGGTTTCAACTTATTCATCCATCCTCAAGGAAACTTTCTTGAAAATTTCCTTGATTTCAAGATACCAAAATAGAGATAAGGCCCAAAATATCTTGTATAATCAACAAAATTCCTTTAACACCACCAATATAATCTCTATCACCAACACAAATAACTCAATATATGAACTTACATAGTAGATTGTCCCCAAATCAACAATTAGGCCATTTAGGCCACAACAACAAACAACTTCACTTTTCCAAGCTCTAATCCATTAAACAATAGCATAAAAATGCATAAGAATGTTTGAAAAACAAAACTAGAACTTTCCCAAATCTGTATCAAGAAATTTGATCAATTCCCTATTCAAAACCTTCAATCTTGACCCCTAAGATAACTGAGACAATTCTTCCCCAAACAGGACAGTCATAAAATGGTCTCAAAAAATTATTGATATATCAATTACCATCTTTAAATGGGATCAACTGGTTCCATATACCTTTACCAAACAAAATCAATGCATGAAGAACTTAAAACCACAAGCATTACTTAAGTAGACTTCACTGTTTACTGGTTATTGACAGATTTTCCTTCTTTTGCAGACCTAGGGCATCATGGTTT
Source organism: Sequoia sempervirens (assembly GCA_007258455.2). Classification (NCBI taxonomy): domain Eukaryota; kingdom Viridiplantae; phylum Streptophyta; class Pinopsida; order Cupressales; family Cupressaceae; genus Sequoia; species Sequoia sempervirens. Next base: position 14,726 of record VDFB02146322.1, on the reverse strand, counting down.
AGGCCCAAAATTATTCCAATGGCTCAGAAACTTGGAGATATTATAAAACACATCAAATAATACCTACACATCAATTTTGAGAAGATTTCATTGTGCCAATTGAAAGAAACTCAATTTTGACTGCTTGTTGTCTACCCTAAGAGGGTTTTGGACCTGCACTTACTAAAATGTTCATAACTTCTGAAAATATTCATGAAATTGAACCAAACAAAAATAAAATGAAACTAGATTCATTTATCCTCCTTTTCCAATTGGTTTCAAGTCAATATCAGTCCGTAAAAGGACGTACAACATGCTGCTACAAGACTGTTACAGTGAAAATCTGGAAATTGCAGCCACAAAAACCTTCATAACTTTCATTCTAGCTCCATGAAAATAAATGAAATAAAAACTAAAATTCAGTATACACATAGGAATATCAAATAAGATGACTTATCCTTGAAAAATATTGAAGTATATAGCTGTACAAGTCTCTGCAACTCAGATTTTTAGTTAAAAACACATAATTTCACATAAAGAACAAAGGTTTTTCTCATTTATATCCATTATTTGCATTCCTCCCCCTGCCTTGAGATCTAGGAGGCATATTTATGCTCTTAAAAACCATAACCAACTTCAACTAATTTACTCCGACCACCATCTAACTTCCATGACTCTTAAACTTCCCAATTATGACACTTTTACAACTTTTACTTAACATTGTTTGTGCATTTTTGCAATTTTGAACAAACTGACTTGGAAACACACACTAATCACTTATAAACCTTCAATATGGCCCTATAAGACCAATTATACTCAAAAAAATTCAACCCATTACATTTTTTTCCAAAATGCCACCAAGGCTACAATTCTTGCTTTTGACAACAAATGATAATCTTGACACCAAAAATACCCCTTGACCTTTGCAAACACCTAATAAATGATCTAAACACATTTAAATGGGCTTGAGGGACCTTATTGAATGACCTATAAACCTTCCTAAAATATTTATTTACAAATGGGCCTTATGGAGGCTTGAAAGCAAACAGGTGCTCCTGCACTAGAAAACAACCTTTAAGATAAATGATGGGCTCTATGAATCACTAGTTATGCCATTTGGATTAGCCAATACTCCAAATAGTTTCATAAGGCTTGTGAATGATTTTCTTAAAGATTGCACAAGTAATTTTTTTATAGTATATTTGGATGATATCTTGGTATATAGTCAATCAAAGGAAGATAATCTTAAGCATTTAAGGATGGTATTAGACAAGTTGCATGAAGAGAAGCTACTAATCAATCTTAAGAAGTGTACTTTATTGAAGACATAATTGATCTACTTGGGGTTTGTTATCTCACAAGAAGGATTGAAGATGGATAAGGAGAAGATAAAGGAAATCATTGAATGGCCTAGTACTCCTAAGGTTATTTTTGAGGTAAGAAGTTTTCATGGTTTGGATAGCTTCTACAGAAAATTTATAAGGAATTTTAGTGGGTTTGTGCTCTAATAGTAGATACAATTAAAGGAGATAAGAAGACATTCAATTGGACTTAAGTTGCTGATAATATTTTTCAAAATGCTTAAGAATAAGATAACAAAGGAACCTATCTTGTCTTTTCCAAATTTTACTAAGCTTTTTCAAGTTGAATGTGATGCTAGTGAGACTGCTATAGGTGTTGTTTTGAGCCAAGATGGAAAGCCTATTGCTTAACTTAGTGAAAAACTCAATGATGCAAAGAAGAGGTTTATTCAGCTTATGATCAAGACTTTTGTGCTATCATACAAGCTTTGAAGAAATTGAGGCGTTATCTCATTCCTAAGGAGTTTGTTTTGTTCATAGATAATCACGCTTTACAATTTTTAAGTAGTCAACATTAGTTGAGTCAAAGGCATGTTAAATGGATTGATTTTTTGCAAAGTTTTACTTTTGTTATCAAGCATAAGAGTAGTCAATCTAATAAATTTTCTAATGCTTTGAGTAGCAGTTTGATCATGCAAGAGTCTCAAGTGAGCATATTGGGATTTGAAGACTTGAAATAGATGTACAATGAAGATGTAGAATTCAAGGAGGCATATGAAGCATGTGAGAATCCTCTTAGCAGGGATAAAAGTCCTTGGATGGATTACATGATGCGAGAGGTTCTATTGTTCAAGGGTAGCCAACTTTGCATTCCAAGAAATGCATGAGAGAGAATTTGTTGAAGGAAAAACATAGTAGCAGCTTGGCAAGGCATTTTGGATAGAATATAACATTAGATCAATTAAGTGCACACTATTATTAGCCAAGTATGAACAATGATGTTAAGATTTTTTTGGAGAGGTGTAAAGTGTGCCAACATGCCAAAGGGAGTAGCCAAAATGTAGGTTTGTATCAACCATTTCCAATCCCCAATAGGCCATGGGATTCGGTAAGTATGGACTTTGTACTTGGTTTACCAAGAACTCAAAAGGGGCATGATTCAATCTTTGTGGTAGTTGGTAGGTTTTCTAAGATGGATCATTTCATCCCATGTACAAAGACAAGTGATGCTACTAACATTTCCAACTTGTTTTTCAAGGAGATAGTTAGATTACATGGACTTCGTAGGAGCATTGTCTCTGATAGAGACTAAATTTGTAGGACACTTTTTGAGGACTTTATGGAAGAAGCCAATCTGAGTTTCAGTTTAACTTACTATCCTTAGACTGATGGTCAAGTAGAAGTAGTCAACAGGAGCCTTGGAAACATCTTGAGGATCTTGGCGAGTATGCATCCGAAATAGTGGGATTTAGTGCTTGCACAAGCAAAATTTGCATACAATGACTCACCTAACAGAAGTATAGGTATGTGTCCTTTCTAAATCATGTATGGTATGCATCTTAGAGGAGTCTATGAGTTAATAATTTTGGGTAAAATAGAGACAAGAAGTGAATTTTCAAGTGTAATACAAGACTTGCATAAACATGTGAAGAATAAGCTTGAAGAGAACACCATAAAGTACAAGAAGAGAGTTGATTAGAATAGGAAGGAGGTCAATTTTAATGTTGGTGATCTTGTTGTTTCTCATCTTAGAAAATAAAGGTTTCCAAAGGGTGAGTACAACAAGCTGAAAATCAAGAAAATTGGTCCTTGTAAGGTTCTAAGGAGGTTTTCAAGCAATGCATATGAGATAGAACTTCCAAAAGGAACTGGAATTTCTCCTATCTTCAATGTTGTAGATCTATACCCCTACAAAGTTGAATAACGAATAGTCCAGGTGCCTAAAACAAGTGAAGATAAAATCATCGAGTGGGAGTAGCAGCTCCCCAAGGAGACACCAAAGCAACCTAAGGCAATTTTGGACAAAAAGGTGGCCAAAAAACATGGGACAAAGAATACTTTCAATATTTGGTCAAATGGAAGATTCAGCTAGCTGAAGATTCAACATGGATGATTGAAGGCGACATCATTAAATTGGGTACAAGTGAGGAAAAATTCATGCACAACAACAACAACAACAAATGAAAGCAACTCTTTTTGTTCCTTAATAGTATGGTGCAGGAGCATCACTTCTAGATAGGAGATAGAAAATAATATTATCATAATGTTTTGCTAAGTTTGTTTCCCTTTATTTGTATGTAGTTCAAATTTCAAATTTGTGTAAATGTCGTAAATAAGGCCATAAATCCTTATTATAATGTAAATGAGGTGGAAAGGGAGTTATACAGGCATGCATATTCAGTGATATCTAATTGATTTTCCCTTCCTAGCATATTGTTGAGCTTCTTTAGGGTTAGTTGAGTGACTTTAGGAGAGGATTTTGATGAGCTAAACATAGGGAAACAACCATTTCTTCATAAATATGCGAGAATAATGAATGTACAAATGTTGTTTGACAAGATTCATGCAAGTGTGTGAAGCTTGAGGTGATTTTTATGAGTTTTATTTATCTATTTTTCTCATCCTCTCAATTATCTCTCTTTGTCTAGCTTCCTTGCCCATTTCTATATTTTCACATTTTCATATTTTTTCTCATTTTCATTTTCTTTATTCTCTCTCTCTTTTGCTTGTTCACTCACTCTCTATTTGTTTTATTCTCTTCATCTATCTTTTATCTTTCTCTTATTTCATTTTTTTTGTCATTTTTTCCTTTTTTTATCTTTGTATGTAGATTTTTCATTCTCTCCCTCCCTCTATTTATCGTATTTTTTCTCTTTTTTTCAATCTCTTTTTTCTAGAACCTTTTTCTTGTTGGCTAAGGTTGATTGAGAATCTCTTGTAGGTCACATAATTTTTAATTACTTTTTATATTATATTTTTTTTTAATAAAAGGCAATACATGCCATTAAATATATTAATATAGAAAATATACAGAGTATACTTATGCCAATTAGAAAAGGCATAAAGATTTTGACTGAGAAAATTAGTTCCAACAACAAAAAAAACCCACAAACCCTTCATCATATTCATACAAACAAACCCTATTTCCCCATAGCGTTCATGGATTTAACATATATTTTTCCTAAAACAAAAGAAGGTATACAAATTTTAATCCGACAGTAAATTAACCTTCCCCAGAATAGATACCAAGTAACAAAAATGCCCACTTTTACCCATGAAGGAATTCATTCTTCCATATGATCTGAAGAATTTTCTCCTTGACCTTCCTCCAGCTTTGCAAATTTGTAGAAGCGATTCCCTTCATTTTTAGGAATCCAGATATTTCCAACAGCCGACGCAATGTACTCCTGGTTTGCCATATGCAGATGTTCGAGATTGAGAATACCATCATTGAGCAAGCAAAGATGAGACCGCAAAAAATCAAATACAAAATACTTATCCTTTACCACCACTTCCATACTCGCATAGAAACACCCACTGTTCTTCTTTAATGCTTTCAAAAAAACTCTATCATTGTTCTATTCATAGGCCTGTTTAATAGCATCATATATATCTCAAAACCTTGGCAATGTCTGAGAAACTTATGTGGGAAAAAGCCTCCTATATACCCTTTTCCTTTAAAGAGATTTTACCCTTGAATTGCCAACAGTAAAGCATCCCCTTGAATGAATTGCTCCCTTACTTATCAACTTACAATATCCTGCACTTCACTTAAACATTGACACAAATCCATCAAATTCAAAAGAAAGATTGACAACACCTGCAATGGAAAAATAATCCTACGAGCTTTTGGGTGGAGAACCTTAACACCAATCACTGAACGAATGCTAACCTCCACCCGCGGACAATCCAGTTTAAACAGAATAGCAAGACCTTCATACAAACCTTGAAATTCCAAGGTTCATACTCCATTTTACCTGCAAATAGACTCAAATAAAGTGCCACCCTTATGCTAGCAGCCACCCGTCCTTCAAGCCAACCTCTACACTAGACACGCAACAAATGCAAACTTATTGAAGAAAAAAACTAGAGACACTTGTATATAGATTTTCCAGGTTTAAATACAAACAAACTTATGCAAGGGATGGCTGAGTCATTAGTGTACTCCACATATGTGCAAAGGATATGATACAAAACAATCCATCAAATTAATGGTTAGCCCAAGCACATAACATATCATCATGAAAGGAGTACCTGCAAAATAAAACACATGTTAGCTAAAAACGATAGCTTGATCCACCTTGGAAATTTGCACGTTCTTCAAGCACTTCACCCAGCTTCATCATACCACCACAGGACCACCTTGCAATCTGACACAAATTACATTTACTGCACACAAACTCACCACACCTTTACAAAACATTATTACATATCTGGCATAATTGCTTCACACTCCTTTAGAATTAACATTACCCACTCACGACATATTCTTTCAAAAAACCCATTATAATTTTTGCTTGCTTTTTAACTTAGAGAAAATTACAAATTTGAATTTGTAAAACCTAGGGAGTCTTGCAACACCAATGATGCTAATTGCGGAAAGGATTGAATTTGGTCTTCTACCAATATTTCAACTTCATTACCTTCACACCCCCAATTTTCCAGGAAATCAGCCACAATATTACCCTCCCTATATGTATGTGAAATTATGAAGTATTGTAAACTATCTAGCAAGTCCCATACGTCTGTAAAACATAACCCAACTACCAATTTTGTACTCTTCTTTCCTTACATGCATTTATTATTATTAACGAATCACCTTCTATATGGATTTTCGATATTCCTAACTTTACAGCAAGCTCTAACCCCAAAAGTATTGTCTGAGCTTTTGCCATGTTATTTGTTCCTACCAGAAGATGAACTGATCTTACTGCAACCACAACACCTTTTGAGTTTTGTATACAAATTCCTACACCTGATTCACCTGGATTACCCTTAGAAGCCCCATCACAATTGAGTTTCATGAAATCTAACTGCGGAGGTTTCCACCTAATTTCACTTTTGTTAACTTTAGGCTTGACGTTCTTCTATGGGAAAGGAAATATTATATTCTTCCATTATCTCATAATAAAATCATCCCAACTTGTGAATAGAGATGTATTAGATTTGTTCTTTTGAACATATGAATTTACAACCTCAGAGACCACCTTTTCAATTTTAATTTTAGCTTGCTCTAATGTTGAGGTTGTCTTTCTAAAAATACGGATATTGCGTTCCCACCAGATATTCCATACAACAAGTGATGGAATGACCTACCATGTGCATGAGAAGAACAATTTTTTATACAAAAGAGGCCAGCTTTGAAAGAGCTCCCAAAGAGTATTTGGCAAAGGTGAGTACAAATTTAATTTATTTTGTACAAACTCCCAACACTCATGTACAAAACTACATTGGATGAGCAGATGGTCCATGTCTTCAAATGCTTCACCACATAAAACACATTTAAAATACTAAGCTATTTTCAACTTCTCTAAATGATCACTCGTTAAAATCCTTTTTCTTAATGCTAACCATGCAAAACTACCAACTTTTGGTAAAGTTTTATTATTCGAACAAAATGAATATGCCCTTTGATATGTCAACTAGTTATTCTTTTGACATAAAGCCTTATAACCTTGCTTAACCGAATACATACCTTCCTTTGCTAGTGCCCATAAAATTCTGTTAGGTTTTCCCAAAAGAAAAAATTTCTATTTTTTAAAGCATCTTGAAACAACAATATCTGATTGTTCAATAATAGAGAACCTGGATACTGTTTCCATAACGCTTTCCCTATTAGACCAGTTGTTGAAGACACATAATCTTTAAAACCATGCCCCCATTCTTCTTTTAAAATCCTCATTACTTGTTTTAGATCCTAATTATCCTTCAAAGGAGGATAACCATTCCATGAATCCTCCCAAAACTTCACACTCTCCCCATTATGGACTTCCAATGTGATGTAGGAAGTTATAAGTGACCTACTTGAAATCAAAAAGTTCCACATAGCAGACCCTGTAGGTGGATTTGAAATGGTAAAAATTCTTAAGGGATTTCTATCATCCAGATACTTTGCCCTCATTAATTTACACCATTTAGCATCTACTTTTGTATACATTTTCCATGCTAATTTAGTGCCAAATACTTTGTTCCTCATTAACATATTATGGATCCATGTCCCCCCTTTAGATTTATCTTTTTCCATGCTATCCAACAAGATTAAAAGAACTTTTTGTTGCTCATTGATGTTACCCTTCCAAAGAAACATTCTGATAATTTTCTCTATTTGATAAATAATTGACTTTGGAGCTTTAAGTACGGCTAAAAAATAATTGGGAATTGTTGATAGAACTGATTTAACTAAAAAAAATCTACCTGATAATGAGAACCAATGGGATTTCCATAGAAGAATCCTTGAATTCAATCTTTGAATAACCCTATCCCAATAAGAAGCTTTATTTGATCCCATGAAAAAAGGAATACCAAGATATTTACATGATAAGTCTTCTTTTTGAAACCCCAACAAGTCCACTATCTTCTTCTTCACATTTTCCTTTGTATTGAAAACATATGTTTTTTACTTAGCCGCATTAATTTTTTGTCTTGATGCCAAACAATATTTGTCTAAGACCAACTTGACTTGTGCCGCTTCTTCAACATATGATAAACCAAACAAAAGGGTATCATTTGTAAAAAGAGAGTGGGTGATTGAAATATGTGTATGTGGAATACAAATACCCAGCCAAAGCCTTTGATTATGTCTATGCTGAATCAACCTACTCAAAGCTTCAACCATCATGATAAAAATAAAAGGAGAAATTGGGCCTCCTTGTCTTACCCCTTGTGTTGACTCAAAGAAACTTGTTGGAGAGCCATTTATGATGAGAGAAAATCTAGCTCTAGATAGACACGAGAGGATCCATCTACACCACTTACCTTTGAACCCAAACTTAGCTAGGACTTTGTTTAAAAAATACCAATCTACACGATCATATGCCTTCATCATATCCAATTTTACAATAAAAGCAGATATATGGGTTGTCGAAATGGAATGCAGAGTTTCATGTGCTATCAAAGCCCCTTCAAAGGTTTCTTGACCTGCTACAAAGCCCCCCTGTTCCTAAGAAATTACTTTTGAAATCAAAGGTTGCAATCTAAGATAAATAGCTTTAGTAAAAATATTGTAAACTATATTACACAACGATATCGGCCTAAATTCTACAAACGACTTTGGATTATCCACACATAATAATTACAATATTTATTGTATTAAATTTCTTGAACATTAAGCCTATTTGCCTTGATTCTTCCAATGCCCATAACAATTCATAACATAAAAACTCCCAACACTTTTGAAAAAAAAGTGCAATGAACCCGTATGGGCCTAGAGCCTTATTAGGGGACAAGGAAAAGACTACCCCCTTCAATTCCTCTAACGTAAATGGATTTAACAAAATGACATTATCTTCATGTTGAATGAGTTTAGGAATGACATCTAAGAGTTCCTTTTCATCATTTCCACGAGTAACACTTTTACATTGAGGAGCAGATAATAAATTTCCACTAGTAACGTAAATGGCTTTATTTATCTCACATTCTATTACTTTATTTTTCTTTGTCTTGATTTTTATTTGTCCTTCCTCACTATTTTATTATTTTATTCCTTCCATTCCCCTCTTCCATTTTATTTTCTTCCACTAATTCCTTCCACCATAATTCTTCATGATTTCCTCTTTCTTGTTTGACATTCTTGGATGTTTTTCTTTTATTCTCTTTCTTTCTTTCTTTATTATTTATTTTCTTTCTCTTTATAGTTTCTATTTTTTTGTTTTTGGTGATCTGTTGTTTTCCGTTTTCCATTATTTTATAATCCCTTCCATTTCATTTCATTCCACTCTTCCTTTTATTCCTTCCTGTTTGTTTCCTCCATTCCCCCTTTCTTTATCATTCCTCTCCATTCCTTTTATTTCATTCTTTCCTTCTTTCTTTCTTTTTATGTCTCTACTTCGTATTGTTAATTTTTTTAATAAATTTATCTCATTTTTTATTTATATATCATTTTTTTAATATTATCTATCTTTTTCTCTATATTACATTTTTTCATTTGTGTATTTTATGTTAAATTAATTGTTTATTTTGTATCTATTTCTTTTTTATTAAATTTTTGGTTATTTCTCTTTTTTTTGGTCTGTCTTTTTTTAAATCTATCATTTATGTAGTTTTCTCATTCTGCCACATTAACACTCTCTCAATATCTATTGCTTTGATTTCTTACATTTCCTTAGTTTGTGTGTGTGTCTCTCTATTTTTGTATTTATTCTTTGCATATCTATTTTAAAGATTCTTTGTTTCTTCACCAATATTTCTCCTTTTTGTTTCCCTTTTTTTATTAGACACATTTGTAATCTTTATCTCCATGTTTGGAATTCTCTCTCTCTCTCTCTATCTCCACTTTATTTATATATCTTTTATGTATTTCTAAATTTGTTTGTTATTAATTCAAATTGCTTACGTGAGTATATCTTTGTTCCCTCTCTATTTTCTTTCTCTCTCTCTCTCTCTCTATGTTTTTTGGTCATTCATTATTTATTTATTCCTCTCTATGTTATTCTTTATTTATTTTAATTTCTTTAACTTTAATGAGTCATTTTTGATATTTTTATCTTTTTTATCTACTTTTTGTGTTTTGAGTTACTCTCACAACCTTTCCTTTGTTATCTCACCATGTCTCTACCTCTTTCTCTATGTTTATTTATTTTATTTTCACTTTTTACTCTTTATCTTTCACTTCTCATTCTATCTATTTTATATCTAGATCTATTTTCCTATTATTTTGTATCTGATTTATCAATCTCATTCCTTTCCTTCACGTTTTCTCTCTATCTTTCTCTTTTAACTTCAATTTTTAATACATAAAATGCTTTCAATTTTTTGATGATGCTAGAGACATAGATAGTAATTGGATTATGTATGCTAAAATTGAATTAAAAAATTGATATTCATACCCTCATTCTCTCTCTTAAGAAGGAATAGAAGTTGGGTTCGTCCTAGAGCCCACATGAATAGAGGAGGCTAAGCCATGGGTATGCTCCCCATGGTCTTGGGTTTGACTTCGAGGTTCGGGTTTACTCGATGCATGTGGCTTATGGACTATTGCATACATCCTTAAGGGAATAGTCTTGCCATAATGTGACACCCCTTCTCAACCCCAACTTGGAAAAATGTAAGTCCTAGATAAGGCAAGTTGGATGTTGGATTGGATCGCAGGGATACCACTGAGTCTAAAAAAGAAGAAAGAGAAGTTCATACTTTTTATCGCCTTTGAAAGGGGTTTGTATTGGAATATTTTGATTAATTGAATGCCAATTTATAAAAAAATCATAATGTAATTTTAGTGTGCCTGTTGATTGATACACCAACAATCCATTCATATTATGTAACATAGCATCATTCTCCTCTACCCTCTAGATCAAAGGTTCCTTAAAAGAATTTCTAATCCTGTGACCTAGCTCACCCATTTCCAACACCAACTTGGTAGAATGTAAGACCAAGGTAAGGCAGGTTGGGCATTGGGTCAGGTCACAAAGATATGTCTAAGTCAACAAAAAAAGAAGAAAGAGAAGTCCATATTTTTTAATTATTTTTGAAAGGGGTTTGGATTGGAATATTTTGATTAATTGAAGGCCAATTTACAAAAAAATGATAATGTGATTTTAGTGTACATATTGATTGATACACCAACAATCCATTCATATTAAGTAACATATTATCCTTCTCCTTTGTCTTGTGGATCAAAGGTGCCTTAGATCTAGAAACCATGGCTTCACCAATCAAAATTATTTCTTTATTTTCTCTCCCCATATGTCTTTCTATCTTTTATTTGCTATCTATTTTTCTCATCCTCTCAATCATCTCTCTTTGTTTATCTATCTCCCTTACCCATTTCTATATTTTTACATTTTTTATATTTTTTCTCAATTTCTTTTTCTTTATTCTCTCTCTCGCTTTCTTGCTTTCTCTCTCTCTCTCTCTCTATTTATTTTATTCTCTCCATCTATCTTTTATCTTTCTCTTGTTTCATTTCTTTTTCATTTTTTCCTTTTTATCTTTGTATGTAGATTTGTCATTCTCCCCCTCCCTCTATTTATCATATTTTTTCTTTTTTTATCACTCTATTTTTTCTATAACTTTTTGCTTATTATTTAAGTTGAGTTGAGCATCTCTTGTAGGTCACCCACTCAATTTTCAGTGCTGCCAGTGAGATGTCCATTATTTATCTCCATTTTTATTTTATTTCCTTTCCTATTTTCATTCCATCTCATTTCCTTGGTCCGTTCCTTCTATATTTTCTTTTGTGTGTGTCCTTTCCCATCCATTCTTATGTTTCCAGCCCTCCATTCCATCTCTTTCTTCCATCTTCCATTTCCATTTTATTCCTTCCACCATGTAATTCTTTGTCTTCCATGATTCTCACTCTCTTTCTTGGATTCAATGTTTCTGTTCATTCTTTCTTTCTTTTCTTTTCTCTTTCTCTTCATTCCATTTTTCTATTTATTTCTATGTTTAATTCCTTTTTTAGTTACCTTCATTATTTATTTTTATGTCCCTTTTTTGATTTATTTTTTCTTCTTTTTTTAATTTTTAGTCCACTCTCCCACTCTCTCCTTTTTATTCCCTTTTTCTTTTCTATGATTTATTGTTTCTCTCATTTAATACTTTCATTCATCCTATTGCTTTTCCATTTTACTAACTATTATTTATCTATTTTTTTTTTAGATAAAGTGGCAAAGCCACTTAACAATTTTATTAACTTAAAAAATGTTACAAACCTGGTTCAAACCTCTGATATTTTTTATATTACCTATCTTTCCCTTTATGTTATATTTTTCATTCCTATATTTTATATTAAATTAATTTCTTATTTTGTATCTATTTCTTTTTTCTTAAATCTTTGGTTATTTTCTCCTTTTTTGTCTTTGTTTTTTAATTTATCATTTATATAGTTTTCTCATTTTGTCACATTAACACTCTCTTAATATCTATTGCTTTGATTTCTTACATTTCGTTAGTTTGTGTGTGTGTCTCTCTATTTGTATTTATTCTTTGCATATCTATTTTAAAGATTCTTTGTTTCTTCACCAATATTTCTCTGTTTTTGTTTCCCTCTTTTTATTTGTCATTTTTTAGAAAATTTTGTAATTTTTATCCCTATGTTTAGAATTCTCTCTCTTTCTCTCAACTTTATTATATATCTTTTATGTATTTCAATTTTTTTTTATTATTTATTTAAATTGCTTACAAGAGTATATATTTGTTGTCTCTCTATCTTCATTCTCTCTCTCTCTATGTTTTTTGATCATTCATTATTTATTTCTTCATCTTTATGTTATTCTTTCTATACTTTTATTTTTTTAACTTTAATGATTCCTTTTTGATATTTTTTTCATTTTTGTCTATTTTTTGTCTTTAAACTTTCTCACAACCTTCCCTTTGTTGTCTCACCCTGTCTCTACCTCTTTCTCTCTATTTTTTTATTTATAATTTTCCTTTTTTACCCTTTATCTTTCACTTCTCCTTCTATTTATTTTATATATAGATCTATTTTCCTATTATCTTTCCTTGTATCTAATTTATCAAGCCCATTCCTTCTCTTCATGTTTTCTCTCTTTCTTTCTCCTTCAGTTTTTAATATATAACATGTTTTTAATCATTTGATGATGCTAGAGACATATAGTAATTAGATTATTTATGTTAAATTGAATTAAAAAATTGATCCCTATACCCTCAGTCTCTCTCCTAAGAAGGAATAGAAGTCAGGTTCATCCTAGATCCCATACAAATAGCAAAGAAGGCTTAAGTCATGGGTATGTTTCCATGGTCTTGGTTTTTACTTCGAGGTTTGGGTTTACTCAATGCACGTGGCTTGCTAGTTGTTGCATATATCTCCAAGGGACTAGTCTTTCCCCAACATGACACCCCTTCCCAACCCCAACTTGGAAGAATGTAAGACCAAGGTAAAGCGGATTGGGCGTTGGGTTCGATCGTAAAGATACCCCAGAGTCTAAAAGAAAAATAAAGAGAAGTCCATACCCTTTTATCATCTTTGAAAAGGGTTTGGATTAAAATATTTTGATTAATTGGAGGCCAATTTACAAAAAAATCATAGTGTAATTTTAGTGTACCTATTGATTGATACACCAAAAATCCATTCATATTAACTAACACAACATCCTTTTCATGTGCTCTTTGGATCAAAGTTGTCTTAAAAGAATTTCTATCCTTGTGACCCAACTAACCCTTTTTGACCCCAACTTGGTAGAATGTAAGACCGAGATGTAAGAGAGGGGGACCAACCATGTCAAGGCTCCGAGTCACAGAGAGCCAAGAGTAGAGGATTACCCTAACTTACCTCACTATAAAAGGTGTTTTGAGATAAGGAATAGGAATGATGAGGACTATAACATACTTCAATCACTCTACAGATCTTGAACTTCGGTTTTGTGCTAGGCGAGCTAGTATTTGGAGTCAGTACTATGTCTCAGAAAACTCTCTATCCAAGGATGATAGTGAAATTTTGGGATGATAGTGTGACACACTGGTGTCTCTTAGGCACGTTGGCGTCCATGCGATAAAAAAATAGTGAACATAGTACAAACTGCTCAAAAACTAACAACCTAGCTAGTTGGTCTCGACGGGAAAAATAGAATGATACAGTAGGAGAGAAAAAGATGAAGATGATAAAGTAGAAAGATAAAAGCTACGGTGATGAAGATAATCTCACAAAAGTGTTTGTTCGTCAATGAGCTCCACATGTACTTTCACCTACACACAAGCAAGAAGGGGAAAATTGTTGGGGTTGTATAGGGGTTTTCCTTAGTTAGACCCTTGTTTCAGTGTTTCCACCTCCACGAACAACCAAAAATCAATGGTGTAGAAATATCCGATAAAGGAAAGAAGAGAGAAAAAAAACACTACAAATAATATTATGCTACTCAACCAAATCAAAAAGGAGAGGAGTGAAAATGTTACCACCTCCACCCAAAAGCTCACTAGCCAATGGAGGAGAACATGGAGTTGGCAAGGTCACCACAACTGCAACTGCAATGAAAGGAGGTCTTGCAAGATTCTAAGCCCATGCTTCAATGGCTTGCTTCACACTTGCTATGTGGAGTTGATGGAGTTCTGCTATAATGGAGTGCTAAAGTGTTGCTTGAGAGTGAAGTGAAGTGAAGAGAATGCTAAGAGAATGCCAATCTATTGCTTAGAGAATGAAATGAGATGAGAATGGATGAATTTGAAGGAGATTTTCCATTTTCGGGGTCATTTCGTCAAAGAGGGACGTTACAATTTGTCTCCAATTGGGAGTGTAATGCCTCTACTGACTTTAGATGCAGGAATCCATCAGGG
>VDFB02146321.1:0-13163 GCA_007258455.2 Sequoia sempervirens | reverse complement strand
CTTCTGCTCAATGTGCTCTACAACATGGGCTTTAGGTTTAGACTCCCCTTGCTTGGACTGTTCAAAAGCCAAGCATTTCCAGCAATCCTTCTTCATGTGGCCATACTTGTGGCAATAGTTGCATTGAATGTTCTTCTTCTTGGAAGAGTCCTGGGATTGAGCTTGGTTGATCTGCTAAGAGGATTGATTCTTGCCCTTATTCTTTTGAAATGTGTTGGCAGTAAATGCCTATTCTATGGAGGATGAACTAGCCATGCCACCAAACTATTGTTTCCAATGATCCTGCTACAGAAGTATGGTGCAAAGATCTAGAAACTTCAAGTCAACATTAGTTGAGTTAATGTTGAGCGTCTCAATAAAGTTCTCATAAGATTTTGGCAGACTCTTTAGAGTGATGACTACCATATCTTCCTCCTCCATGTTCCAACCAATAGCCTCAAGCTAATCAAGAATGTCTTTGATTTTTGTCAAGTGCGCCTGAAAAGTTGTCTTCTCATCCATCATGATGGAGAACATGTTCTACAAAAAGAACGCTCGGCTCTTGTTGAATGTTTCATGAAGATCTTTCAAAAGATCTCAGATTTCTTTGGCTGATTTGCCAAATAGAACCTGAGGTAGCTGACCATCAATGACCGATAATTTAATAAGCATCATGGCTTCCCGATTTTGCTCATCAAATTTTTCTTGATCTTTATTTGTCGTTGTAGGGCATGTCTTGTTGCCCAGAACAATCTGGTCAAGACACCGATACTCAAATATTGTCATCATACGCTGCTTCCAGGTGTTGTAATTACAATCGTTGAATTTCTGACTACCCTCTAGAATAATGTGAGACAAAGAGGCCATTTTTCACAAGCTTGCACAGAAAAATCCTTAAACAAATTTTGACAGAAAAGAAGCACAAAGCCCACAAACTCATAAATTTGTCCGAAATTGAAGAAAATCTTAGGTTGCACTAGTCAAACAAAAGAGTAGAAACCCTAGGCGCCACAAGAAAAGGCAGGAAATAAACTTCAACAAAAACCCTCAAATCTGCAAAGCCCTAGCATAGGATCGCGAAATCCACGAATCTGGAAAAACCCTAGGTCGCACAGCAACCACAAATCATGAATCTCCATGCCAAAAGGAACCCACGAAATTCAAAAAATCGCGGACAATATTGCAAATCGCGAAAATGAAGAATCGCACATATTGCAAAGGTAATAAAATCCGTCCAAAGCCACGATATTCAAAGAACCACACACAAAAAGGATGCAGTCACGATTTCTGAAAGAAACGCAAGAAAAGACCTGGCGTGAACAGGGAAAAAACATGATTATTCACCAAAAAAATCTCCAAAAAATAGCCACGAAAGAAAAAACGACGCGCAATCCTTTGCACAAAAAAAGAGTCACGATTATTCTCAGGAAAAACCACGACCTTCGCTTGATAAAGAACCGTGATTTTTCTTTGCAAAAGAAAATGAGATTTTTCATCTAAAAACTGACGTGATTTTTTTTTTCAAAAATCTGCAATTTTCAGAAGGTTGTCAGGAAAAATGTTTTCCGCTCTGATACTATGTAAAGGTAAAATCTAAATGTATTAATGTGAAAGAGGCAAACACTATTTATAGATTTTACAATGAAAAGAATAAAGAAGTTTCTAAAAAGAACTGAAGCGAACAAAAGAATAGAAACTATCCTAATTTACAATATGGACCATTAAATAAAATATCTAAATATTAATCTAATAGGAATTAGAACTCAAGAGCAAGCTAAATGCATCCTAAAACTTGCTATGCGAATAGGCACTTAAATGAGTGTTTAATATAGAGTCGAAATTGCTAAGTATGTGATTTTTGACTCTAAAATATTACATTTCATAAAAAGTTGTGATTTCAGTCCAAACTAATGCCTTGGCCTCTTACATTATCAGAATACCAATTTTCAATGAAAACAAGAATGTAGAGGGAAATGCCATAGTTCAACTTCTCCTTTGAAAACAAAAATACACAAATGCATTTCCCAGACTATAACTGAAAAAAAGGTTGAGTCATATCCCAGCCATGACTAAGATGAATAGAATTTTAAGCTATGTGAAGTATGTAAAAATGATTTTTAAGTAGCACTACATTGGAAAGGAGTAGCAAAATAATGGCAAGATGGTATATGAATTGTTCTAGAGCACCCAAATGAAATTGGGAAGATGTTGGCAAAGCTATCACCATTGTTTACTCACGGGAATGGATTTCAGCGTACTACGAGAGTAAACGGAATTAACAAAACATAGACAAGTACGAACAATCATGAATGCATATTGCACACCAAAATAGTACTTCATTTATTATTCAGGTAACCAAGTACAACTAGTCGTACTAGAATGTAAAAGCATGTAACATAATATCATAAGTACCAACATAATGTCTCCCGACTATACTAACTCAAGTACAAATAGTTGTTGGCGGTGGTTGAGGAATCGACAATCACGACGCTTCATGACAACAACTAATCACTAGTGAGGGAATTAGTCTTCCCGAAACATGTACAAAAGTACATGAAATATTATAAACTAACTATAGTCTTATTTAAATATAATTAACTGTGGCCGCCTATAACTGACTATGACCGACTGCATCATCCCCCCCCACAAAAGTAGTCTTCCAAACGATGAAAAACAAAAACGAGGGTACCTCTCAACCAATACTCACTCCCTCTCAGCCAATGTCTCTTTGAGAGTTGTGCTCAACAACCAGCTGCTCTTGTGACTTCTTAATGTAGTCCACCAACTTTTTCCTGGTAGTCTTGGTCATCTCTACTCTTGGCCACTTGTTCGAGATAAAACACTGAAAGAATTCACCTTTGCATTCAGACTACATACCTACGATCCTCTTGATTGGCTGCTCTCGTTGTACCATGGTGGCTAGTACTGGATTTGGTAATTCAATTGAATCTGATGAGGGTCTGGGGGCAACGCCCCTTGCAGGGGTTTGGGGGCAATGCCCCCAGTGGGGTCGAGGGGCAACGCCCCTAGCACACTCCCTGTCATGGTACAGGGCAAGGTCGAAGGGAAACACCCCCGCCGCCAAGGCCAATTTAAGGCTTCTGAAACCATACAAAACTCCATGGTGCACCTCATTTTCATGATTTTTTGAGTGGCAAAAAATAATGCTGACAAAGCCTAAAAATATAGATTTTGCACTATTCTTATTCCTCTTATTTGCGTAGCTTTGTTCTGCACCTTGTACGGCTTTAGCTCTACTTTTGTTTGATCGGCTTATCTCCTCTTCTACTCATATGACATCCTCATTCTGTACGGCCCCGATTTTACTTAAACATACAGTGCTTGCCTTAGTTTTTTCTAATTTTCACATTAATGATTTGTACGACATCTTTGATTTTATGATCTCATATAGGATTTTTACTCTCCTCAAATCATATGACCTTCAATTTGATGTTTCATACGGCTTGCCAATTAACCACTTGTACGACTTCTTTAACCTTCAGGAATGGTAAGGCCTTTGTGATTATCTGATCTCGTATGACCTTTCTATTTTAATAGTCTCATACGGCACATGCTTTATTTACTTGCATGGCATGAACTCTAATTCGTACGGCATGATCTCCAACCCGTACAGCCACCTTTTCTTTCCCTCATACAACTGCTTATCTTGAACTTCGTATAGCAGTCACTTCATTATCTCATACGGACTTCTTATCACTTGTGGGCTTCTTCTCCTTTGAATTGTTTGCGATTTCACTCGCCTTCAATCTTGCCTTTTTAGTCTTGTCCTTACATTGTACAATTTACTTGGCTAGATTATGTTGATCGTACGTCTAACTTTGTTTCCCTATGCGGCTTCCTCCTTAGTCCATACGGATTTGGTCATATCTTTTATTTTTATTTTTTGTTTTTTTATTTTTCTGAATTTTTCAATAATATTTCCTTTCTCTTATCTCCATCTTTTTTTCTCTCGTCTCTTTCTTCTCTCTTCGTCTCTTTTTTCTCTCTTCGTCTCTTTTTTCTCTCCTCATCTCTTCTCTTCTCACCCTTCTCTGCCCCCTTTTTCTCTCCTGCCTCTTCTTCTCTCTCTCATCTCTTTTTCTCCACCCTTTCTTCTTCTCTCTACATCAATTTTTTTCTAATTTTATTTCATTTTTCGCTCTTTTTCTCTCTCATTTTGAAATTCCAATTCACTTTTTTCATTTTTTCTAACTTCCAACTTTTCCTTTATTTTTTCGATTTTTTCACTTTTTATCTCCATTATTTTCTCTTTTGCTATTTTTACACTTTTTTCATTTTTTGGCTCTAACACAATTTCTTCACCTCATACTTGTTCGAACTTGGGGGCTAGTGTATCGTCCAGTTCTAATAATCTTTCTTTGTACTCTTTGTACTCGACCAGAAATGTTTGGCTAGACGTGCCCTTCTCCTCTTCTTCTTTGTACTCATCATACTCGGCCGGAAATGTCTGGTTGTATTCTTCGCACTCGGCTGAAAATGTTTGGTTGTACACTCTATACTTGGCCGAAAATTTTTGGTTGGACTCTTCGAACTTGGCCGAAAATGTTTGGTTGGACTCTCCATACTCGACCGAAAATGTCTGGCTATACTCTCCATACTCGGCTGAAAATGTCTAGCTGGACTCTCCGTACTCAGTCGAAAATGTCTGCCTGGACGTGTCATTCTCTTTTTCCTAGATTTCTTCAATCTATAGCATGTTACACTCTCAGTGGAACACCTCGTAATCCTCCATTTGCCAATGAAATCGACCGTTTAGGGAGCTTGTCTCATCCTTCAAGCAATTCTCGAGATCAAGTACGCCATCGATGTTTGGTTCCATAGCCTTCCTCCCTTCGTCGACATCCGATTCCCCTCCGTCAAATTTTGATTTGGAGGATGCCAATTCTTCGCTCACGATCTAGTTCTTCAAGTCAATGGCGTACTTCCGCCCGACGCTCTTGATTGAGAGTGTTGTTCCTCTTCCAATTATGATCTGCCTTGGTGGAAATCAACCATCCTCGTCCCAGCAGTGCACCATACGCCTTTTGCAGTGGGATGACGACGAAGTTTAATAGGAATGGTTGTGTCCCAAATTATTACCTTCTATGCCATCAATGTTCCCAAAGGCTTGATGTCGTGCTGATCGGCACTCACTAATTGGAATGTCAGTGGTCAGAGTGTTGGCTTCCTGAGACTCTTCCATGTGTCTTCGGGTAGTACATTGACTCCAGATCCTCCATCGACGATAGTGTTTGTCAAGATTTTCTCTTCGATCTCCATTTGTATGACTGTTGGCATCTTCCCGATGTTTATCGTTAACAATATTGGGTCGATGCTTTATTCATCGTACGATGGTGGTTTTGTTACCAATTCTTTCTTTCGGCCTTTCAATTGCTAGCATTTGTCATCACCGAGGACCTTCGTGATCACCAATCCCAACTGTGGCAAGGTTTGGAGAAGGTCGGTCAACTTTATGGGTACGATGGTCTATAGTTCCTGTCGTACAATGTTTCTTTCCACCTCCGACCGCCAAGAGGTGTTTGGATTTTCCAAAGGTGTTTTGTGTTCCTTCGCCATCGCCAGTTCCTCTTCTGCTTTTGTTTCCTTCATTCTTTGTTTCTCCATACGTGGATCTGGGTAGGTGGCCTTCTTCATTTGCGCTCTAATAATCGCCAGTACCTCTTACTCTTCCACATCTAACATATGAATGCCTTTCTACTTGGGGCATTTGTTGTCTTCATGATCACCCGGTCCACACCACTTGCACAGTCTTCCCCCTGAACCTTGACCGTTCTGGCATTCCCTGGCAAAGTGGCCCCATTCATTGCACTTCCAACATTGTATCATGGGCCTTCCTTTACCATCGTATTGTATCTTGCTTCTTGGACTTGTGTTGCTTTCGTAACCTCCAAGGGATGCATTGCTATTGTATTGGGGCTTTGGTGGTGTATTCAGTGATGTTGACGGTTCTCCCTAAGTGAAGAGTACTTGCGTACCCCTTGCTGCCAGATTGTATGTGAATTCCTTGATGGAATGTCCCATCACTTGGAAGATATTGCAAAACAGCTTCTTCGAGCAGTTTGCCTTTGTGTGACCTTCCCCCTTGCAATCCGTACACCACAGTTATCTAGCTTCCCTCATACTCTCCTTTTCGGCCTTCAATTCTTTCATCATTCTCATCATGTCCTTCCTTAGTACTTGTATGGTCTTGGACTCATCTTCACTGATGTCGTTCGTACTCTCCTCATCGTTCGTCTTCCTTTTCCCTCGGGAGGATGTTTTATTTTCACTCTCTATATCCATCGCCCGATTGTACAATTCGTCATACAACGATAGAGACACGACTTTCATTTTCTTTCTCAGCAACGGGAGTAACCCTTCGATGAACCATCGCTTCTTTAGCCCGTTGGTCAACTGAGTCTCCAATTTTCCCAACAATTTTGAGTCTCCGACTGTAGGTACGCATGTTCTCGTGCTTCCCTTGCTTTGTATTGTAGATTTCCACTACAATTTCATTGTCATCCCTCAAGAGTTTGAATTCATCTTGGAATGCCTTCTTGAGTAATCTCCATGATGCCCTGTGTACTTGGTCCAACTTTGTGTACCACTCGATGGCACTATCTCTCAACACCGCTGGAAATGCTTTCAACCAATAGTCCACATCATCTTGCCCGTTGGCTATCCAAATCATCTCGCACATCTTACAATGCCATACTGGATCTTATGATCCATTCCTTGTAAATTTTGGCAGCTTTTGCCTCTCGACTGGCAGAGTCAGCATCCTTCCCCGATGCCCTCCTTGTGCATTGGACCTGACTAAATTGGTTCTCTCGCAACATCCCGGTGCATCACTTGCACTCTCAGCCACGTTCGAAGTCTTCCCCACGTCCTCTGCTAGCATCCTCTACACCTCGGGTCTCCTTGGGTTCATTTCGGTACTCCCTTTGCCCTAGGGTCTTAGACTCAAATCTTCCAACTCTCAACCCTTCGTCGTCTAATATGGACAGCTCTCTCATATGACGTATGTTGTTTTCAAGTTCTTTTGTCACTTCATTTTCATTTTCATTTATTTTATATTTTGCTCTATTTGTTATTGATGGTGTTTTGATGTTCCCCTCGTCAATTTCTCCACCAGGGTAGACAATATTTTGGTTTATTTCGTTCCAATCTTCATCTCTACTCCTTTGGGGGTTTGTTTTAATTTCCTTCGTCGGTTCACTTGTTCTTTGAGTCATAATGATCTCCGTACTTGTTCCTCGGCAGTTTCTTGCCCTTTCGGCACTTGGTTTTTGTCTTTGTTGAGGCATACGGGCATTAATTGTCAATCGTACGAGCCTTAGTTGCCAGATGTACATCTTCGGCTTGTATCTCGTTCCTCCTCTTCCCTCTTGGTTCTCTCGTACAGTTGCAATATTTGTTGCCTCCTTTGTTCCTAATCTATCTTAGCCCGAAGATCCTGTAAGATAATGTAGTGGCGTGCTATCAACCTTGGTAATTTGGTGAGGAGATGGTCGACCTCTTGGTTGACATGCAGTCGATCGCAGATGACTGACTAAGGGATCTCTCGCCTAAGAGCCTCCCTCCATACGTGGTCCCTTAACAAAATTTCCCACAAACTACAGAGGTCTTCCGCCAAAGCATCTTCACAATCCTCATTTGCTTGTACTAGCTCTTCGATCGGCTGCCCCATCACAATGCCATTCTCCCATTTGGGTGATCGTCGAATTCACTTAGGCAACGGCACCAAATGTTTACTCACGGGAATGGATTCCAGTGTACTACAAGAGTAAACAGAATTAACAAACATAGACAAGTACGAACAATCATGAATGCATATTGCACAACAAAATAGTACTTCATTTATTATTCACGATAACCAAGTACAATTAGCTGTACTAGAATGTAACATCAGAATGTAATAGCATGTAACATAATATCATAAGTACCAACATGTCTCAACTATACTGACTCAAGTACAAATAGTTGTTGGTGGTGGTTGAGGAACTGACAGTCACAACACTTCATGACAACAACTAAGCACTAGTTGGGGAATTAGTCTTCCTAAAACATGCACAAAAGTATATGAAATATTATAAACTAACTATAGTCTTATTTAAATATAATTAATTGCGGATAAATATGACCAACTACGACTGACACCCAACTATGGCTGACTACAACCACTTGATTTGCACCCCAAGACAATAGGGAAGAAACATTCTCCATCCAAAAACAAATACCAAAATAGGAAATGGAAATTGAATTATCCCAGACTAAATTGGTCTACAATTTTTTTTAATTTTCACAACTCTAAGTTCCCGGACATTTTGTCAAACAATTAACTAAGTTTTGTTTTGAGTTTAATTTGCAAATTGTTTCAAATAACATAGTGGTTGTCTATATGCACAACATTCATAATAATATTTCCAGAGTTCCAAGAAATGCAAATAAATTTAACACAGTACAAATTCCAAATCAAAATTTAACCAACTATTATTAATTCCCCTGACCTGGAATTTCTTCCAATAATTTGCACAACCCTTATTCTCGGAAGCCTTCAAGCCTTTGCATGTATATAAAATGTATGGCAATCCAAAGAATGATATTCTAAATAATATAAATGTACGGCAGTAGTGGGGTGTTTGGCAACTAGCAAGCAAGACCCGACTCCCCCACCTTAATCACACCTCCCAAAATCCACCGGTCCACAAGCTTTGACTACAAAGTATTTTGGAAACTTCTGTGCAACTAGATTCTTTTGAAGCAATCGATTAAACTAGAAAATATTCATAAAGGATGGTACCACAGCTCCTTAGACTCCTCCACAAGCTGCGCCAAGTTTGAAAGGTCTCCAATAGCTCACGTGGCCTTTTATGGATTAGCAGAACTTCCAACAATACAATACGGCAGAGATATTTGATCAGAATTTATTCCTTTGGAGGTGTCGACTCTTCTGCTAGGCTACGCTCAGACTTGACTATTGGAGTTGACCCTTTGAAAATCCATGTCACTCCATTTGGCATGTACGAAAGCTCCCAAGGTGGAAATAAGAAATTAAAGGTTGTGACTTCCCCAAAATCCTTGAAATTCTCTAGCACTGGGTATAAATTGCCACGTCAACCTTCAATGCTCTAAATTTTTAAGTGCATAAGCTTCCAAACACATCGACCCCTTTTGAAACTTCAATATGTGCATTGCCCATTCTATAAAAGGTATGGTACTGACTAAGCTGTGTTGGCCATTTGAAGGTATAATAAATCCCTTCAAACACTTTCTCCTCATAAACTTGGTACAGTACCTATAACCAGAAAATGGTACGACTTTTACACAAACAACAAAATAATATTAAATACCTTCCAATTTGCAAATATTAAATCCTTAAAACCCTGAAATTTGTATTCTATCAAGACTTCACAGAATTCAAACTCAATCGTTGATGTGCAACTGTGAAACCTGGATTATTCCGAACATAAAGGATTTGGGCTTTCATCCAATCCATGAACCCAAGGGTTTCCATCCTCAAGTTCCTAAAAATCAAGTTCTCAAAAAACCAAATAAAACCAAGCATAAACTCAAAATGAGCTTCCCAAATCACTTTATACATTCTTTCGTAATGTAATAACCCTCCTGACTCTTGAGTTATTATTCTTTGCAACTGCTTGACTATCTTTCTATGGTTTTGAATGTTTTCTAGTTTTTTTAAAAAAATTGATATTGATGCCAGGCAATGTAGTGAAGGAGGAATATACACAAATGGATGCAAGAATAAACTATTGAAGCAAACTGAAAACGCAAATAAATTTATATCAGAATATGACTTAAAGCTTTTACAATGTCATTTCATACCCGAGTTAGCCAAGCATGAATATTTGTAAAATCTGGAATGCAACCAGCAACTAGCAAAATGCAACGCCCAACTTCAAAGGAAGGTTTCTCCAGCATAAAAAATGCAGCAAATGACACTAACAATCTGGACGCCCAAAGTAAAGGTGGTTGCAACACAATATACTAGGCGTTTTGCCTTGGAAACCCAAACGCCCCTCACAAGAAGTTGTACGGCTGGCAATTCTGAGTATGTACAGCCTGGCATAGGTGGAGTACGGCCCAGCCACGAGTGTTATCAGCATTAAATGCTCACAGCAGCAATAAATCATCTGATTTCTGTTGATAATCCTCTCTAAACCTTTGAAAAACTTCACCAATTTAGCTCAGTTGTGACCACTGGATGTAGCCACCAATAAGAGCAACCTTAATATGATATTGCACAACCTCAAGAAGCTTGAATCTATGAGAGACTACGTTCTCAAAGACCAAAATAATGCAGAAACCCTGGTTTCTTCTTCTCTCCAGCAAAAGCTTTCAAAATGCATAAGTATTGAATGATTGAATGAAATATTTGCTTTTGTTGATGACTTATATATTCCCCTTGAAAGGCACGATTTCCAAGAGATATTTGACTTTTAAATTTATTATTTTATTTGCCTTGGTTATGACTTTATAAAGTCTCATTAATTGGGCACACAAGTCATGTACTCTATAATATGACTTAAGTCATTAAGTGGCCCCAATAATATAAAGTCATAATATATCATTATGTTATGCACTTTTTATAATAATTAATTATTATTAAAGATTAACTTTAATAATAATTAAAATAACATATCTCGCTCATTAATCATCAGTTTTCCATTTCGTCTGAGCTAGGAGGTCAACCACTACATCCATTGCGCACTAAGATTGCGGTTCTCCATTTTCATCGTTGATGTCAAGTAAGTAGTTGTTAGTAATGTCGTGATGATGTGGTGATTTTATTATTTAATTTAATTTTAAGGTTATGAGGTAACACTAATAATATGTTTGGATTTGATTAATAAAATTAATTTAATTATAAGGTTACCTATTTCATTTGGAATTAAATAAAGAATTAGATTCAATGATAAACGCCAATTTAATTATCGTTGGGAGTTAGTTATTTAAAATAATCAGATTAAATGAGGAAAGATAGTTATCATTTAATGATTAAATTCAATTAATAAATTTAAAAGTGATAAAATATTAAAAAGGATTAAAAGGGAACTTAATTTAATTGGGAAGTGAAATTATAACTACATTAGTAAATGATACGATAACTATTTTGGATGGTTAATTATTAAATTAAAATAATAACTAAAAGAAGTATGAGTAATTAAACAATGTGATAAATTTCTTTGTGAAATAAATAATTAATTAAATGTTTTGATATAATTAGAGGTTATGAAAGAATAAAATTACATTGTTAATAGAAATAAATAAAAATAGAATATTGCAAGGTAATTATCATTTAATGTTTAAATTCGATAAATAAAGTAAGGAGAAAATATTTATCTGTAACTAAAAGAAAGATTAAATTATTAAATATTTATTGAATATTTAATAGATGACCTATTTGGTTCATATATTAAAGAGTAGATTATAAAATAATAATTAAGGGTTTTCGTTCATTCATAACTGCTGGAAGTTGAACGGTTTCTCGTTGGGAGTGGAAAAGACTCCGTGAAACAAATTATTAAAATGAGAATTATTCTGGAGATAAAAGGGGGATTGGCAGGTTCGAAGGGTGGTTCCTTCTGTCATGGATTGTTCGGCTCTGGGTTTTCATTTCAGACAACATTGATTTACAACGCCAATTGAAATTTCCTATCAATGCTCTCTGGAAAAGAGTACAATTTTCTTTCCCCTCTCTATATTTTTGTTATGTTGTGTGCGAATTGTAAATCATCTTGAAGATTCAAATTGCATGTGGTGCTAGGGTTTTGATTTAAGTTTTTATGATATGGTTTTCAACTTATAATCATATGCGGTGGTTTCAATCTATATTCATAATTTATGTGAATAATTATAAAGAGTTAGTTACGTATTGAAATCTATTTGTATTCTGGGTAAATTTTACATTTCATATTCTTAAGTGATTTAATGAAAATTCATTTATTTTATTATTGATGAACCTCTGGTTCTTTATAGATTTATAGATTTATAGATGTGAGATTAGGATTAAAGATCCATTAAAATGTTGATTTAAATTATAATATTTTAAATCTATTGCAATTGTTTATATATATACATATTATATTTTGTTTGTAAAAAAAAAATAGATATATATATATATAGTTATACTTGGTAAACTATTTTGCTGGTAAATTTAAAGGGTTTCTCCAAATTCCAATGTTCTATTTGCTGTCCAAAAATCTCAAATACCCAGATTATAGTTTTGGCGTTATGCTTAAAATATGAGGCTGCTGTCAAGCTGCTCCCTTATGGTTGCGTTTTGTTGATAATAAATATAATTTATAAAAAGTTAAATTAAATTTTGGTCTGCTAGTATGATAGGTTTTGAGATAAATAGAGAAATAATAAAGAATGTTATCTTGGTTGTAAAATTAATGATTATACTATATAATGAAAATTGGTGACACATTAGATTATCAGGAATTAGGGTTATACTTTTGTAACTGAATAGGTTTAAGGTAAATATTGTGCAAGGGGTATATTCTTTTATTGCTATGAAGATCTTGCTTTTAGGTAATATTCGTAATATTAGTAGTTAATGAAGTGAATGAATTAGAATAGATTAACTAAAAATATTAATTTTATTTAGGTTAAGGTTGTGCTGTGAAGAATTAGATTTTTATCCCAGCTAGATAAATGATCTCTTATTTGTAATTAGAAAGTCAAGTTATATATATATATATATATATATATATATATATATATATATATATATATATATATATATATATATATATATATATATATATATATTTGTTTATTAATAATTAGGTTAGATATTGGTTGAGGTGAGATATAATTAGAGGATCTTGTTTTGAATAAATAAAGTTATTAATTGTTGGCATGAAATCTTGCCAGGTAGTTAGTCATTAGGGGTTAAGGATGGTGCAGTTAGAATTCTCACATTTGTTACCTTAGGTAGAAACAAATGTCCTTTTTGAATATTATTAATCATTGTATCTAAATTAGGATGGAAAGATAGGTTAAAAGTTTTTAACGTGAGATTTAAATTGAGGAAAATTATAATATAAAATATATCTTGAATTTTCTTACATGTTCTCTTAATTGGTAATTTAATTTTATAGTATTAATTTCATGATATCTTTTATATTTCTTTTAGAATGAAATAAATGTTATCT